>FJVC01000186.1:19621-50954 GCA_900074895.1 Rhynchosporium secalis
TCTCAACAGGAGGCCCTGGAGGGTAGGTAGCAGGTGGGCTAGGAGGTAATGTCTCGACAGGCGGTCCGGGAGGGTAGGTAGCAGGCGGACTGACAGGATATGTCTCAACTGGAGGCCCAGGTGGGTAGGTAGCAGGTGGTCCTTGAGGCTGGGTCTCTGTTGGAGGTCCGCCTGGTACAGTTGGAGCACAGTCATGAACGGTGACAGTCGAAACCATGACGCTAGGTACGGCGGTTGAGGTGGGAGGCGCAACACCACAACCGTTGG
Source organism: Rhynchosporium secalis (assembly GCA_900074895.1). Lineage (NCBI taxonomy): Eukaryota > Fungi > Ascomycota > Leotiomycetes > Helotiales > Ploettnerulaceae > Rhynchosporium > Rhynchosporium secalis. Next base: position 19,889 of record FJVC01000186.1, read on the forward strand.
CAGTCAAAGTAATTTCAACACACTTCTTCTGGCCTTCAACGGGCTTGGTGTAAACATTCCATTCCGAGTCTGATGCCGGGCAAGCATAAAACTTGGTGTTGGAGGAGTATGAGAAAGATCCGCTGCTAGCAATAGAGAAGCCTGGAATTGGCGGCTTGTTCTCGTCGCATTGGAATTGCTCGACACCGTCTGTTTACAGTCAGGCATGGACTTGGGTGACATTCAGGGAGTGCTTACCAGTCAAGAGACATCCGAAGTTTGAATGGTCAGTGATCTTGCCATCGTTGATAGAGAAGCTGACTGGTGCCAGCCCTCCACCGATTCTGATCTGACCATCAGGAAGTTGACCCAGAGTACCGGATTGTCCTCCTGATGCTGTGAGTCCAAACCAGCATGATGATCTTGCGATCAACGGGGAAGCAGAAGCACCCGCAATCAAAGAAAGCTTAAAGACCAAGTGCATAGCGAATGTGGTGTTCGAAAACGAGAGTGATTGGGATGGAGGTAAAAAGACGGACAAATTGCGGAAGGGGATATCGACTCAAATACCAGAACGAACGATGCAACAAATTGTTGACGGCAGAGACCGAGTGACGCAGTCTTGCATTTGTTTACTGCCTCGTATCGCAAGTAGAAGTTCAAAGACCGTGCTCGCTGGGATTATTTTGCTGTCAGGATACGAGAAATGTGGGTTCCTAGCCACTTCCCCAGCCTCATTATTGGACCAGCGTCCGTAACATGTTGGCTGAGCAAAATACATGCATGATAATATGTGAAAGTAACGGCTCTCACACTAGATACCGTTAGACTGGAAGGTGATATTCCTGTCAAGATACGAAGTAGTTCGGGTGGTCGGCTTGCGTGCATGATATATTGCTGTGGAGTATGATAGTCGCACATTTCCACTCTTCAGTCATATTCAGACAACACGAACAATCCTGATTGGCGAATTCCCCATTCTGCAGATTGTAAGAATACCCAACGCAGATAATTGTCTGATCGCAGATACTCGTAAATTTGATCGGACCGAAGTAGCTTGGGATTGGAATTCTCTTCCGAGGTGCATTCCACGTTTGTTGGTTTCGCAATGAAAGAACAATGGACTTAATATTTCGTTACCGGAGCTGGTGATAATGTTTTGGTCTTTCCTGCCCCCCAATCAAAGTTGGCAACATCGATAGATCGTGTTCTGAACATTTGGTAATCCGTGAACGGTTCCGCGGCCTTCTCCACGCCGACATGATATCTGATATTTGTGAAGGGTGGGCCACGCCATCACAAGTGGGCGCACATATCGATCTGACAACGGTGACAAGGCAGGGTGACAAGGTAGGCCAAGCTCTCGTGAGCCGCACTGATCCGCAGGAATCCGGGAAGGTTGTGGGGGTGTGGTGATCTGTAATGCAGCTTAGATGCAGGTTTATAGTAATACGAGTTTTCCTGCCGGAGCCCTGCCATGCGAGCGTATCAAACGCCTGATCGTCTACAACCTCTTTCCTGTTTCGTTTGCTAGCAGAATCTTCTGCGACTAATGAAGAGGTTGGTACGTACTGTGTGGGTTGATGCAGGATTCTATAAAAAGACACGGGGATGAGCAGATGGCAAAGATGGGATGAGATTTCGATATCAGCAAGGTTCGATAGAACGCTAAGTGTAAGCGAGTCAAGTGACGTGACTTAGTGTCAACTTCGTAAATAGAGAGAGCCATTCCACCGAAATGAGAGTTCACGTTTGCCAATTCAGGTATTTTTATCTTCTACATTTAATATTGAGGAGAAAGGATAGTGAAGATGTTTGTTGATCAAGTCAAGGAAGGTTGTGTTATGGTCACGTGTAATTCGTACTGAGCCAACTTCCTCAACCCCACCTCTCTTGGATCTCGTCGAGCGCAGACGATTTCACACTGGAGCAAGCTCTATTTGATACTCGACTCCCAATAAACCAAAGGGTTCTACGACGTACGCTTGATTCGTGAACAGATGCGATAAACTTTATATCAATCGAACGATGTACGGAAATTACTACTTACTTCTTTTCGTGTCGTCAAGTTTGCTACTATTGTGTTCGAACCCGTAGGACTCGTATGGTAACTTTCTTTCTTCTGACCGTTATGTAGAAAAATCTCGCATTAATTGCTAAAGATTTAGTATTTAAGAGAAGGGAGGGGAATTGGTGTCGCAAATCCATCTTAACTGTAAATCTCCAATTTCGTATACAAAAGACCTCCAGAGGTGAATTATACTTTCCTACTTTATACTTTATCGATTTCTCGCCCTACTTATCTAGCTTTGCCTAGGTCCCCGTGCTTTGAGAAGCATCTGACTTTATTATAGACTATTGACTCACGAGGGTACAGTCGGTAAAAGCCAATGTCCTGCGAAAGCGAGTGCCCGGTAAATTATGCCTGCAAAACATAGATTTCGACGTCAACAAAATCACTATTATATAATTTGAACTTTATGTGATCATAGAATAAGCTGTATATAATATCAATATCAATTTTCTAGGTAGATTTACAGACTGTTGCGGATTTGTTTACTACTTTTGAATTCCTCGGGTTCAAAGAGTGATTTTTGGTCAGGAAAATTTACCGGGACAATCGCCTACACATTTTAAGCGATACCTAGGTAGCCTCCCGGTTTGCGAAATTATCCGCACGCCAAAACCGGGATCTGTAGGTGCGCAATAAAATTTCGACATTTACAATCGAAGTCAGATATTCTTGATATCAGGCGATAAATACGCTTCTGAAGAGTAGGATTACGTAAAGCTCTGAGTTTTCGCTCTTCTGCTCATCTCACAAAATCGTCTGCACGAATAGGTCTGTGTCGATTCTTTGCATTCTCGCTTGTTTGGTATGCGGATAATTTCGTAAACCGGGGAGTGCGCAACAAGGAAGGGAACCGACTATTAGATCGAGAAACATCTTTTACCAAACACCGCCTTAACGGATAGCACAAGCTGCTAAAGCGAGCCGAAGATGCTTACATCCAGGGTCAATTCTAACTAAAAATACCCTGCAAACCTACTGTAGAAAGGTTCAGACCGGGGAGAAAGCGAGTACGGCGGTTAAGTATTATCCCTGGTCAAGTGACAGTATTTCTCTCTCTAATTGAGAGCCTTGAGATCCTAGTTGGCCAGGGACAATACTTCATCGCTGAGCCTTCGTATGTCTCCAGTTATACGACAGAGCGCAATGTGCGTCTTGTTTTATCAGCTACATTGTATTCAACAATTCTCTGTTTTCACTGAGCCGTGTATCCACCATGCGTCCAACATCTAACGTCAGGCAATTTCCGTGTGCGAAGTTGCTTCTATCGCCCATAAGCCATACCATACTTTTCCGCAAACTCCTCTGGGTCTTTCCAAACCGACGGATAAATGTCCAGTCGTTGACCTCCTTCAGTGCATTGTCGCGCATGGCACCAGGAACCGAGGAAGTAGTGTCTCGATATAACCAGGCGCAGTAGCATTCAATTTGGCAGTTTCCGCAAGTAAGTTTCTCCCTCTTCGTCTATGAATTATTTTAAATGGCATCTTTCAGCATCGGCAGACGCGACTTCCGCGTGCTGAGTGGTGATCATTAAAGAACCATTCATGGAAGGTGGCCAGAATGTGTCCGAAGAATCTTTGGATTCGACGTTGACAAACACAAGCAGCAAAATGTGATCTATAACAGTCAACGGCTATCGCCGCAGCGGTAAACCAATCTTACCGGTACCTGAGAGCCATATTCGAAGGGCATCGATGCTCTTTGTTTCGTCCACGTTTTCTCCGACAACAAGCCCGAGGTGCTCAGCAGCTAATACATATTCCTGGGATAGAACAGCTCCTTCCTCGGCATGCAGTTAGACGATGACATCGAAAGTATTCATACTCCGATAGGCATATTCCGTGGCAGTCTGCGTCTTCTCCAGCCCTCCCATGCCATGTATGGCGAAGCTACGCAGCCTATTATTATGTCCAGGGATCTGTCGACGAGCAAGATGCGCCTTCACGTCATTCAAAACCATCATGCGCCCCGAGTAGTACACGTTTCGGTGTGTGTGGATGATTATGAAAGAAAGTTTCCTTTTGGAGCCATCCGAGGCAAGTGTTGTGCGATGACTTGAACATTCTTCCTGACTTCGTAATTCGCTCCCATATCGACAGTTTCTTCCTTCTTCATCACTGATCCTCGAAGTTTTCTCGATGCGAGATCTGGCAATTTCGAAGTCTTCCTGTAGCGATCTAACGAACAATTTCGGTAGAATCACTAGGGTAATTTTATTAGCAAGACTCCTCCTGGGGAAACAAGAATGGACACTCACGCCATGGAGATTTCGTAAGGAAGTTGAAGTTGCGAGTGAAAACTTTACATAGTCAATAAAGACACTTGAGAGAGCTTCGGCAAAGCGAGGCACTTCGCCGTAGATGCGATTATATGCTTCGAAGCGCGGTGTAAGGTGCATAATTTCCGTGATCATATTGATGATGTTCTCCAAGATGCTCGAGAAGTGGAGGAAAATCTAGTTACAATCATCTCAGCATTGTCCTCTTAGCTTAGCTCAGAGGTTCCATCTTACCCGACGATCAAGTTGAAGCCCCCATATCAAAGCGGCAATCTCGGGATGAGACAAGACCAAACTCTGTACCCGCAAAGTCCAGTCAGTTTATATTGCATATGTTGCACGAGTATAGGTAGTGTGTCGCAACTGCCAGCATATACTCTTGCTACCAACCCTATCGGCCGGGGTATTCCAGCCATATATACCTACCTACCTACCTATCTACCTATCTACTTACCTAACTTGACTACCTATAGGTACCTGCCTAGGTACACTTCACTTTACCTTGTTGCCGTAGTCGTTGGTAGTCTGCTCTTCTTGATGAACACTCTCTCATCTCTGCTACCCCTACCCCGCGTCAGTCAGCTACTTCAACAAATTAGTCTCAGGCACTACAGAATGTCGCCTTTTGCGCTCAGTTTGAATGTCAACTTTCTCGAGGCTACTTCCGAGACGTGGAAGCTACACCTAGACAATCGAAACTGCACGAGTGTCGACCTCGTGACTGCCTATTTGAAGAGGATCGAGAAAGACAACATTCATGGGGCTGCCATTCGAGCCATCATCGAGCAGATGATCGAGCGGATATCCTCGCCTTGGCCCAAGAGCTGGATGAAGAGCGCAAGGGAGGGAAAATCCGCGGTCCGCTGCATGGTATTCCAATAGTAATCAAGGTAACTCCTGTGCCAGGTCTGCTGCACGTGCGCCGCTGACTGATTGTACGCAGGACAACATTGCCATCCGAGGCAAATTGAAGACCACTGCGGGATCGAAAGCATTGCACGCCTCTGTTGTCGCTCGAGATTCTACTGTCGTTGCCAAAGTAAGTAAACGATGTCCCGGGAAATAGTTTACTCCAACCCAATTATATGAGAGATATATTGGATGAAGGCTAATATATACTGCCATAGCTCAGGAAAGCTGGTCTTATAATCATAGGGAAGGCAAATCTCAGTGTAAGCACGTCTCAGCAGAATTCGGGTTGTCACTGACATTGCAATAGGAGTGGTGCAACTATAGGTCTGTACTCCTAGCCTCGTCGTAAAATATTCTGACGGATCTCAGAGCTAGTGGAGTATTGCCCAATGCTTGGTCCGGAACCGGTGGGCTTGGTCTGTCTCCATCTAATCCTGGGCTTGTAAGTTTCCAGAATAAATTCTAGTCTTTCGTTGACCAAGGCAGGACCCCTCGGGATCCTCGTCTGGCTCAGCTTCAGCCATTGCAGCTGGCTTCATCCCATTGGCAATTGGCAGCGAGACAGACGGCTCCCTCATTTGTCCCTCCATCCGAGCTGGTATCTGGGCTTTGAAGCCTACTGTGGGTCTGATATCGCGAGCTGGAATCATTCCAGTGTCACTCAACCAGGACTCGCCTGGACCCATGGCCAAGAATGTGAAAGACATCGCTCTCTTGCTGAACGCTTTGGTTGGGCCGGACGAAGCCGACCCAGCCTCGATCGGTGCATCGTCTGGTAGGCGAAGCGACTATACCGCTTTCTTGACCCCGAATTTCGAAGGCTTACGTATCGGTGTCATGAACCCAGAGTGGTTTATGTCGGATGAAAATATTCCGTACGATGCTAAACATGTTAGTTCACAGTATTTCACTTTGACGAGGACCACTCATAAATTATAGATTATAGAAAGTACTCTGTCGGCGATGAAAAGAATGGAAGATGCTGGAGCCGTCGTAAAAAATCCAGTGAACTTGCCTACTTTGGACGAGATGCTTGCCTTCAACCCGTCAGATGTGCAGCGTAAGTTTCAAAATCAACCTATCTCAAACGATCTTTCCTCCCACTACTCGCCTGTCCAGACCTAGACTTTAAGGAAGGCCTCAAGAGTTACCTGGCAAATTTCGAATCTTCTGATATTCATACCCTTGAAGATGTCATGCAATGGAATTACGAGCATCCCCAGAAAGGTATATTCCTGAAAGTCTATAAGTCTGATATGCATCTGAAATCTCTCAGATTTCGAATCTCAAATCACTTTCGAAGAAGTCCTGGAATAGGCTAAAAAAGATATCTCTGCCACACGACGAGGCATTGAGCCGACAACTACGTCTCTCACGAGACAACGGCATTGATGTGGTCTTGAAGACGCACGACCTAGACATCCTGCTCGTGCCTTCAGACGCCAAGAAGGCAACACGGATCTCCGCCATGGCTGGTCTGCTCCTCCTCCTCCTCCTCCTCCCACCACTGTCATCCCGTTCCAGTCTCTCAATTCCTTCGCTCATGGCATGACCTCAGCCAATCTCCTTCTCGGATCCATTTACTATATGAGCAATGCACTAATGTTTCGTCGGCATCCCTAGGTTATCCAGTCGCCAATCTCCCACTTGGTATTCAAGCTAATGGTCTTCCTTCCCTTTGGTCTTGCAATATTTGCAGGTCGATTCCGTGAGGATCTACTGCTGCGCGATATGAGTGCATTCGAGGCTCTTTACCCCGACACGGCGAGTCCAGAGGCTTTCAAGCGTGATGCATCGTGGCCACCTGTTGTGTCGTAGACGTAGAGTCTGCTGGTTATTTTAGTCTCCCTGAGCGACATGCTCGAAACGCTCGCAATAGAGTCGGGGTTTGAGGAATCAAGAATTTCGCTTGCGGCGTGCTGCTGTTCAGGTTGAGCTGGCAAGGTACTTGAATGTGTATTCAATGGATAGACCATATATTCGACTAATGTGATATATTTGAAAAAGTTCCAGCTCGGATATCAAGCTCATATAAAATCTCGACAATGCCCGAGAGCGCAATTGTTCGTCAATGTTCCAATGCTGCAGAATGTCGACGGCACTAACGTGGACGGTTACAGTGGACTGTTTTGGATCTACATCTTCACTCTAGCATCAAGTGCTGATATGCATCATGCATTATCACCACGCTTCTGTAATAGATTGGAATTTACAGCTCTCACGTTAATGAATAGAGAAAGCGATTTGATCTCCCTTCGCATGCACGTCGTCCGTCACTTTCCTTTAACCTCTGATATGTTCTGGTGTGAACGTGCCTGGTATTTTAGGACAGGTTTTTCCCCAAGACTAGACTAGCAACGACTTGAACAAGCCGGAGGTGTAAATTGTCAGTGAAACCCCCCAAGTATGGAAGACGGGGAAAAAATGCCGAAACTCAAGTGCATCCTTTCGCTGATCAACAAACCTTCCCTCCATATCACGCTGAGCATAATGCTGCGCCACTAGGGAGAAGGAACATCACCAAGGCGAGGAATTCATGGGAGTAGAGACATAGTATTTCGAAGCGGGAGATGAATATCTCCGAGATGGAGAGTAGTGAAGAGCTTGCGCGTCTTCTTGAGGTGAGGTGGTTGATGGACCCTATCGTTGTATAGTCTGCGATTTCAGCTTTTAGAGTGCACTAAATTTGTATGTAAAATACAATATTGCGAAAGGTTCTTAACATGTCTCTTGTAATTTGATTTCATAGCCTAGGGACTGAAATGGGTTTTACATACCTCTATCTCTCCAACGTGGGTTTGCGGAGTTCCGCCGAATCGGTCCAGAAGCCACTGACATCTTATTCCTAAGCTAGGAGTTCTACCGTGAGACTTTTGTGCGACAAGATCTCACATTTCTTTTGTGATATGTGTTGAGTTATGTTACTTTTGTGGTAATTTTCTATAGATGCGGCTGCATTTCAAGCCTGATACAAACAATCCAACAGGAGTGCCAGAATCTCTGCACGTGCGTCCGCCTGTCAACAAGACTGATAGGCGGCTCGCGCTCTCCGCAATAGAATTGCTAAGTGACTCTCTGTTATTTGATGCTAGAAAACAGAGCGGGACGTTGTTCAGGGACGTGCGATATGATGGAGCTAAATTCGATATGTATATTCCCAAGGCCAGGTGGCTTACGCTACGTAAGTGATTCGCTTCTTTGTTTACATTCCCTTCACTGAACAAAGATCTGTTCGTTAAGCAATGATGTGTTTTCAATATGGGGAGCTGTAAATACTTCACTTCTACCGGGAATTCTTGAAATAGTCAATAGCATGTTTCACATTATACAAAAATTCCACTTATGAACAGATCAGGAGTGTAGTTTCGATTCGGAATCGATTTTCTGACATTAAGCTTATGCTAAGCCTCGGAGGAGTTCCTGATACCTATTCATAATTTCTGTACAGATGGAAATGGGGATTCCAGGATCGATTAAGAATGTCGTAATAATCCATGAACATCTCCAGTAGTGGATGCGTCTAAGAGGCAGGATTGCTAAAATTGTGAACAGTGGCCTTCTCACGAGCTCCCGCGATCTCTCCGTCCATAAATCTCCACTCATTACTGATTTATACTTATATTGCATCTCTCCTATCACCCCAAGCACCAACCCCTCCCCACCCCCAGCATTCCTCCAAGCCAACACGGCATAAATCAGCGCATGGGAGAGAGTTGCAACACTATCAAATCATCAGCAAATCCATCACCTCCCCTTGCTTATACCCATCTCAACACAACGTATCCTTCCTACCGTTTCATCAAATAAACGAACTGGACATGAAAATTCAAAGTCCTCAACCCACCACAAAGATCCCTCTTCATATCGTTTCATCTGAAAGCAGTGCGTGCGATGGGTCAAATCCCCAATATATCTTTTCTGGAGTATCGGACATTGATTAGACTCAAGACTCAAGGACAAGGGATTTGTGTGCTGAGCCTATCACTTGGAATGATTTATCTTCCGTGCCTTGTAGAGGCCAATATCTATGCTGCTTTAATGAGGGGTGCAAGAGGTAAAGTGAAGAAGGATCTCATATCCGCAGGGTATAAGGAAAGCGTTTCTAGACGAGGAGTTTCGCAGCTGAAGGCTGAGGGACGTCATGTTTAGATTCAGTGGGGTATAGGGTATTCCCGTGTATAAATTTACCAGACGCCCTAAATTACAAAAGTCTACACGTAAATGCAGGCTCTACTTTACAAGATTGAAAGCAATTCATACCTTCAATGCCTCAACAGCATCCTCACACCTCCCACACAATTCCTCTTCAACAGGCGCCACGAACCGCCAGCACCGAGGACATTTGTGTTCCTTCGGAGGCAGCACTAACGCTTTAGCGAATCCTTTCGGCGTCGCGAACGTAGCGCTAAAATTCCACTCATGCGCTGCTTCCCACCATCCTTCCGAAACAATAGCATCGTCTGAGTTCTTCGTGAGCTCGATCTGAGTCTGAATATCCACGTCCGAGACGACGAACATACTCGCCAATTCATCGGCATACTTCTGAAAAAGCGCCATATCCTCAACATCTACGAAAAGGACAACAGATGATTCGAGGGAAGATCCGACATGCTTTGCAGCTCGAGCTGATTCCTGTGCGAATTTGATAGCTGCGTTGGCATTTAGTAGCCACGGGACATCTCTTTCAATGTCCTTCCCGATCTGCGTTCGAAGCTCTGGAGAAAGTATAGGCTCCTCGGGTGTACGTTGGAACGGATGAATTTGGCTACTGGGCGTTGTATCCTCTTTCATCCACACCGGCCTATGATCCCATGCCTCTTCAACAAGTATTGGTGTGACAGGCGAGAGCATACGCAACAGTCCGTGGAAGATCTCGGCCAAGACACCGCCACCGTCACCACAGTAAAGACGGTCTTTCATAGCTTCGAGGTAGAACGCTGAGAGATCGGTGGCGATGTATTTGTTGATAAGGTTCAGGCCTTTATAAAACTCGTATTTGGCATATGAAGATGCGACGTCGTTCATCATGGTGCTGAGATGGATAAGGGCAATTTGATCGAGCTTCGTTAATGGATTGGAGGAAGTCCTGGGGTTTAAGGAACCGAGGAGCATCTTGAGCGTCATTCGGTATTTGAGCAGGGAATTGTGGTTTGCTTGGAGGATTGGTTGTCCAATTGTGATATCCCGCGTATAATCACTGCTGGCTGCCCAAAGTCTCAGAGCGTCAGGTCCAAGACTCTGACTTGTATTCCCACCGGCCTTCTTCTTCGTCTTGACTGGTGGGAGGAGAGAGCCGTCGATGATCTCATTCGGCGCAATCGTATTTCCAATACTCTTACTCATTTTTTTGCCTTTCTCGTCCAGCGTAAAGCCATGCGTAATAAGTGTCTTGAAGGGCGCGCCTACTCTCTCAGACGCACTCGTGTGCGTGAGCAGGCTTGACTGGAACCAGCCTCGATGTTGGTCTGTTCCTTCGAGATACACATCCGCTTGCTGCCCTGTCTGCGTCCAGGAAGTTCCACTATCGAACCAGACATCCATCGTATCTTTTGCTCTCCTATATGTCCCTCCTTCGAGTCCAGATATTATCCAAGCGGGGTCATCTTCAGGATCGGTCCACCAAGCATCGATACCTCGCTGGTTGATCACGGAGATAATGTGTGCAACAGAGGCATCTGTAAGGATTGCAACCCCACTTCCATTATACAAAGCAGGAATTGGTACACCCCAAGCTCGTTGCCGGGAAATACACCACTCGGTTCTCCCTTTGACAAAACTCTCTAGTCTAGAGCGGCCAGAATCAGGGATGAAGTGGACTCCTTCTAAAGCATTAAGAGCATCTAGCTTGACAGATCCGACGTCTGCAAACCATTGTTCTGTGGCTCTGATGATGACAGGTAATTTCGTCCTCCAATCATACGGATACTTGTGTTTGTATTTGTGAGTTGTGAGTACATCGTCTCCGAGAATCTTCAATACCTCCAAGCTGCCTCCGTCGAGCACGGATTTCCCGGCAAGCTTTTCAGGTGAGTCAGGAAGTGCAGCAGCCGTGAAAAATCCCAGATCATCAACTGGAGCAGCAGCTTTAATCCCAAGCTTCGTGCAAACTTCATAATCGTCCATGCCATGGCCCGGGGCACAATGAACCAGACCAGATCCAGACTCCGCAGAAACAAAATCAGCGTGAATAATAGGTTGCAGTTCTGATTCCTTCCCTCGTAGACTATTTCTGTACTGAGACCCGACGAGATCTTTGCCAGAGATAGAATCCCCAATGATATCGTAAGGGGTTTCGCCGAATAGTAAGGGTGCGATGTGCGATATTTGGGAACTGGCTACGAGTAGGAGTTCCTCAGTATCAACCTCCTTTACGATACAGTATTCAAGGTCGGAATGCACAGCGATCGCCCTATTTGCCGGTAACGTCCATGGAGTCGTCGTCCAGATGACCGCAGAAAGCTTGATTTCTTTCCCCCCCATCCCCTCTTTTGCCCGCGATAGTTTATTCCTCAAAGCTTCCTCAACAGTCTCTAGTGGGAACTTCACATAAGCTGCAGTCGAAACATGATCATCCCTATACTCCAACTCGGCCTCCGCCAACGCTGTCCTTGAACTCGGACTCCAGTACACGGGCTTAAACCTCCTGAATATCAAGCCCTTTTTTACCATCTCTTGAAAAACGCCCAATTGCTTAACTTCAAAGGTTTTATCCATAGTCTTCCACGCCTTCTCCCAATCTGCCATGACGCCCCATTCTCGAAATCCCTTCATCTGGTTCTTGACGGTTTTCGTGGCCAAATTTCGAGCTGCTCGTCGGGTTCCAATTGCATCCAGTGTCGTTTCCTCGCTATCATTGCTTTGGGACGCGTTCTTCGCCCGCTGTTGCTCCAAAGCTTTAATCTCGATAGGCAAACCATGACAGTCCCAGCCAGGTACATATTCAACCCTTCGACCATCCAACACCTTCACCCGACAAATAACATCTTTCAGAATCTTATTCAGCGCATGGCCGATATGCAGGTCTCCATTCGCATATGGTGGGCCATCGTGAAGTACAAACGGCTTCTGGGCACTCCTCTCGCGGCTTTGCCAGGCGTAGAGGTCGTCGGAACAGCGCTTTAGGTATTTGGCTTGGTCGGCTGCATTGGGTCGTGGTCTGTATGTTTGCTTAGTCTTGTTAATGGAATTGCAACAGTAAACAGTAATTGCCAAATGGACGTTACTTATAATGCGAGAAATTGCTCACGGGAAGGAAGATTTGGGTAGTCTCAATGTTGTCGACCAGGACTTCGTGGGTGGTCGTATGGGCATGGTTGGGGATCCATGGTCTGGTTTCTTTGGCGGGGGACTTTTTGGAGTTGGGCTTTTGGGGGACGCGACTGACTTCAGGTATGAAATTTGATGTCAGGCATCAAAGCACGCGAGCAACTGGTAGATGAAGGTACCAACTCTATTTGCTTTGTGGCTGCTCTGGGCATATCGATCTCAAGGATTGGGATAATTATGATTCGATTGCTATCGAACGCATACTTGTTCAGTCGTCGCCTTGTAGGTATCTTCCGTGTAAATCAAGTGCAGCTTACGCCTCCAAAGATGCTTAATCGCCAAACCAGTGCCCTTCACAAACCATCCACCTCCAAACTCCAATACGCACGCTACCTAATCAAATCCCAATGCAATTTCAAAAAACGGTGAGTCCACTCACGACGCCATTCTTCAATACCTCAAATACCATTCCCGGGAACCCAAATAGCGTCGTATTTCCCAACCCCTTGCCATCCTCCATTCCAGCAGGATCAGTCCTCCTTCCACCAACGCTGTCTTCCCATCCACCTAACAATTCGCAACTGCTCCCCGGGCTATCTCCCCAATCCCTATTCAACACCATCCCCCTTTGTCTCGACTTCGCTTCTTCGACATTAAGGTAGATACTCTTCCATTCGTCATGTAATCTCTGCTCAATTTCTTTGAATGGTGTTTCGGAGTCAATAACGAGTTGGCCATCTGTGGGAAGTAGGTACTGAATCTCCCATCGACAGCGACGGTGGCGGTTGAACGGGTAGGAACCAGGGACGTTCCCGTGTAGGATTACTTTTGATGCAACGAGACGACTTGAAGCGTCGGACGGGATTATACCTGCTGGCGGGCGGTCCGATGCTTGTCTACTCGGTGGACATTGTGATGGTATCATAGGAGTGGAGAGCAGGATGTCGAATCCGTGGTAGAAGTAGTTGTAGAAACATTCTCCTGAGACGTTTCCGGCTACTTCTCCGGGCGAAATTTCGTCCTCAGAATCGTCCGTTGACGTAAGCGCCGATGACTGATCTGTGTCCGTGGAATCATCCTGCAATCGCATTTCCGTCACTTCTGATCGCATATGCGTCCTAGAAGTAGGCCGAGCTTTATGGATCGACATTCTCTGATCATTCTTCCGATATATCGCATCAGGCGGACCAAGAGCCGCCACGAGTTCTTGTGGCGACGTAAGACCGAGCTTGATCCAAAAGGGAGGTACTCCTTCTGATCGTGTAAGTTCTAGACAACCTTCTCCGAATATCCTGATGAATCTCACTTCATCCGGTACGGGATCTTTGCCCTTCATGAGGGAAGTGAAAGAATCTCGTGGATCTAACGTCTGGACGTATAAACTGTCTCGAGCATCCGGCCATGAATCTCCACGGAAGATAGCCATAGAAGCAGCCGGGTGACTAGACGCAGACGATAGTAGAGACACAAAATCTTTCCTTGGTGACCAGGCAGAGGTCTCCAGTGGGAACGAAAACGCGATTCCAGGATATGATAGCACGTATAACCCCATTCCCTGCTCAGCTCCTGGCTCGGGCCCAACATACTCCCCTGGAAAAGTTGGGCCCAGTAGACGATTGTAGATATGTCGAAAGGTTGGTCCCGACAGGCTCTCTACCTGCACTGAGCTTGGCTGTCCACCTGTTCCTGGCCGCAAAACATCTGTATCTTTGTATGTGAGCTGGCTCTTTGTGAAGTCCAGCACCTCTACCAGCCGCAGCCGTTGCTCTGGTCCATCGAATCGCAGACGAATGCCGTTGGGTGGCAGATTGACAATGACTGGTTCTGTAACTGGGGCAGACTGATCGTAGACAAGATCTAGCTTTGGAAATCGTTGTGGTTCGGCTTTGAGTCTTGTTAGGATGTCGTGGAGTGTTGCTCCCAGTACTGCGAGCTGTCAGCTGGCGGGGTTCGAAGCTCTTTCTGACTGACTTAGCTTAGCTGGAGGGGGCAGCTTACCCAAGAAGCCCAAAGCCTGTCCTGGAAAGATTTGGGCTGTGAATAGTGACATTTGCGTAGCATTTAGAGAGACGACCACTTTACGGTTGCGTCCTCCTTGCTATGATGTTCTGGTGGTAGCAGCTGAGACTGAAGCTTCTAGTCGCGCGTGCATCATGCTCTTGCAGGTGATCTGGAGTTTGGAGGGGCAGCTGAGCTGAGCGGAGCTAGTATGTTGTCCTGACAATCGAAGAAGTGGGTCGGCAGGGTCCTCGTCGCTTGCCATTGTGTGTCGCTTTCATGACTTTCCGCGATATCAACATTGAATATTTACAAACTCACGACAAATCCAGCCCAACATCCTCAATCAGCATCAGACACACGATCGCGTCCGTATTTTAGAATTACTCCTGAATCCCACCAGGATCCAACATTCACAGTCACAGACTGCAACACATCTACCGGCGAACAATCGACGCGTATAGAATTAATCACATCACATTGCCCAAGAGCTCTTAATTGTATGGCAGGACTTCCTCGGCCGGCAGTAGTCGCGCCCACGAAAAGAACGATGCGTCCACCACCAAGACCCTCGACTGCAGCCAGGTCACAATCCCAAGTCCCTCCATCGCGAATTGATCGATCAGGCGCAATATCTCCCACAGGATCAGTTGTCTCCGTAGCAACAACTCAAGGAGGCACGAAAAGAAAGGAACGTGACTTCGATCATGAAGATGAGGAGACGAATATCAACGTCGTGGTTCGATGCCGAGGTCGCAATGAGCGTGAAGTACGAGAAAACAGTGGTGTGGTATTGTCGACAACTGCAGTCAAGGGAAACAGTCTGGAGCTTTCTATGGGACCTAGTGCGCTCAGTAATAAGACGTATCATTTCGATAAGGTGTTCTCATCTGCGGCGGACCAGGCGATGATCTATGATGATGTGGTGACACCTATTTTGGACGAGGTAAGCTGCACGCACTTCACGATGATATCGTGCCGCTGACATTTGGTAGATGCTGGCTGGATACAATTGCACAATCTTCGCATATGGCCAAACTGGAACCGGAAAGACATACACAATGTCTGGCGACATGAACGAGACATTTGGAATGCTTTCCGACGCAGCGGGAATAATACCTCGCGCGCTCCATGCGCTGTTCAACAAGTTGGAAATTGACGATGCAGAGGCCTCTGTGAAATGCTCCTTTATCGAACTCTATAATGAGGAACTGCGCGACCTGATCTCCCCTGACGAGAATGCGAAATTGAAGATCTACGATGATAATACTAAGAAAGGCCATTCGAGTACAATCGTGCAGGGAATGGAAGAGTCGCATATCAAGAGCGCTATTGATGGCATCAAACTTTTGCAGGACGGCAGTCATAAACGTCAAGTCGCAGCGACGAAATGCAATGACTTGAGTAGTCGGAGTCACACAGTTTTCACGGTAACAGCATACATCAAGCGAACGGGAGAGAATGGCGAGGATTACATCAGTGCTGGCAAGCTCAACCTTGTTGATCTGGCGGGCAGTGAAAACATCCAGCGGAGTGGAGCAGAGAACAAGCGTGCTGCCGAAGCTGGATTGATCAACAAAAGTTTGTTGACGCTAGGAAGAGTCATCAATGCACTTGTCGACCGTGGATCCCACATCCCATACCGCGAATCGAAACTTACTCGTCTTCTCCAGGATTCTTTAGGTGGCCGAACAAAAACATGTATCATTGCGACAGTTTCTCCGGCAAAAAGCAATCTAGAGGAGACGATTTCGACGTTGGACTATGCGTTCCGTGCTAAAAATATCCGGAATAAACCCCAGGTCAACCAGATGATCAACAAGAAGACATTGCTGAAGGAGTTTACATTCGAGATTGAGAGGCTGAAGAGCGAGCTTATTGCGACTAGACAGAGGAATGGTGTTTATCTCTCAAATGAAAATTATGAGGAAATTACAGTGGAAAGCGAATCTCGAAGGATCCTCAGCGAAGAACAAGCAGCCAAAATCGAAACCATGGAAACGAATTTGAGGAATAAAGTACAAGAGCTCTACTCCTTAACTTCGAACTTTATGACTATGAAAAAGGACAGTGAGAGTACCAAAGCTGTCCTCGATGAAACCAAAGATCTCCTAGAGCAGACTGAGTCTGTACTATCCAATACCCGACAAAGTCTTGCCGAAGAGACAGTTCTTCGCAAAGCCCACCAGGAAACGGAAGAACAGCTCAGCACCGTTGGAAACGAGCTTCTGTCCACTCTTGGTAGGACAGTCCTTGATGTTGGAGGTCTTCATGCCAAGAGTAGGAGGAAGTCGGATCTTCAATCCCTGAATCGAAACGCCTGGGGTCTATCACAAGCTCAAGTAGCCGAAGTCACGGGTCTGGTAGAATCTAGGGTCGAGAATTTCCGTGTGCAGCAGCAAGAATTGATGGAGACTGTATCGACGAGAATGCAGTCATTCGTGGCTGGTGAACTGGAGAAATTGGCTAGTGCACAATCTTTACTTGAAGAGAATGTGGAGAAGTTCGAAGGGTCTGAGACAGAGGTTGAGCAGCAGACAAGAGCGGCGAAGGAGGAGATGGCTGCCGTGCTGGAGGAGATCAAGACTCTTAGGGAGGATGTCAAGACGAGAGTGGGTGAGGGACTGCAGGGTTTATCTGTTGCTGCTGAGAGGATCTCAGCAGAGGTCATCAGTGAACTGGGTGCTTTTCACACGCAGCTACACACGTCCTACAGCTCTCTTGGCCGCGACTTCAAAGGCCTCTTCGAAGATCTCCTCAAACACATACATGCCCAAAAAGCCGAGGCGGACAAATTACGCCAGCAACTCAGCACAGCTAGCGAGCTAGCCATGCAATCTAATGCCGCAGCGTCTTCGCGCTTAGACGATGTCATGAAAGAAGAGCGCGAACAAGCTGCGGCAGATCGTCAGAGCCTACTACTGCAGATCACCAATCTTGTGGTAGCTCAAGGCGAGGCACAGGATACTCGTCTGGCTTCAAAGATTCACGAAGTCCAGAAAGACGTCTTGGCTTCCAAAGATGGATTCGAGACTTCGAAAGCGCAGTATGATGATGGAATGGATGCTTGGAATGAGAAGGAAACTGTTTTAGTTGAGGAGGTTCTGAGATCGAGAGAGACATTGAAGAGTAAATTGAAGGAGGACTGGATTGTTAGTTACAAAAGGAAATGCTTTTATTTGACAGTGCTAATCACTTTCTAGGCTGCTAACAAACACAACACCACCCTCCAAGCATCCACTAACTCCGTCCACGCAGAAACGGTCCGCATAGTCGATTCTCAGATTCAAGAACTCTCATTGCAAATGTCTGCCTTAGACGACTTCGTCACGCGCGCCCGGTTGCAGAATGCCCAACATCATGACAGCCACGCACAATCTCTCCACAGTCTCTCTGCTACTGTCAAATCATCATATACCAACATCGGCACGCACTTCACATCAATGTATGAGAGAGTCCGAGATCTCGGAGATGAAATTTCTGCGAAGACTACCACCCTGCAAGAATCCCTCGCTCCTCTTGATTCTGTCGTTAAGGAACCTCTCACCACCCTCCGCGAAAATATCGCATCCACACATTTTCAGGAATACCAACCTACAGGCGAAACGCCACAGAAAGTGCAGTATACTTATCCGACGGAATTGCCGAGGACGGAAGCACACGAAGCTCTGCTTGCTGCTATGCGGGACTCGAAGATAGAGAGAGAGGTGGGGAGAAGTCCGAGTAAAAGTATGGGTGGGATGATGGTCCCTGTGATTTTCAACGATGAGGATAATGCTCCTTCTTCCACATCAGCGACGCAGACGAGTGTTAGGCAATTTTCCCGCTCTCTCGGCGCCTCAACATCTTCTCGTCCTCTTTCCTCTCAACAGTCTGATTCCACTACCAGCACCGAAAGCACGCGACCTACAACCAGCGGTAGTACAGGTCTGAGAGAGATGGACGTTAATGTCCAGGCTAGCTCGACCATAACGCCTGATAGTCAAGTCCCAAGCTTCAAGCGCAGTATTAGTGCGAACCCAGGAGGGAAGCTACCGGTTTTGAAGAGTAAAAAGAGTGTGATTGCGCTGGAGGGACGGGAGAACTTGAAGGAGAACCTGGGGGCAGGGAATCCATTGGTGCAGGTCAATAGTACGGGGAGAAGGCGGAGTCCAAGGACTGGTTAATGTGACGGGGTGACTGCGACAGAGGGATGTGATTCATGCTGTGAAAGTGTAGGAGTGGAGAGGGAGGAGTAGTGGTGGAAGGAGGCTAGAGGGATATTGTGTTGTTTTGATTCTTTATGGATGAATACTTGGTGCTTCATCCTCTATTGTTTTCTGGTGGAGTCTTGGCTGGTATACCACATCAGATTTATCATTGCATGGCGTTGGCTGTGCTTTGTTAATACCATTGGTGCTGGTCTCTGTTTTTGTATTCTTCTACCTTGCTGTATTATTTGGATTCGGTGTGATTGAGCTTGGAGCTGTGGTGTAGAAACTCGGGGGCCGTCGAGATGGTATAGAGAATAAGCATACAGAATGAATCGATAAATGGGAGAGAGCCTTATCAAGGTCAAGCCCGTTACTATAACAGCCGACTTGGTGACTTTCTTTATGAATCTATTCTATGCGTCCTGGTACGGTATACTCCATATCCTCTCAACGCTGCTACGTGTATATACAATCTCCCTACTTTCCTCGCACCAGGATGATAATGCCCTCCCTCCCTCCCTCTAGCAATATCAACATCATAGCCACCGACCTTCGGAGACGAGAATGTTGAAGCTTAAGGAAGTGTTATTAATACTTACCACCACCCACACATGTGTCTCTCTGGGGATATGAAATAAAGCAAACCTAGCTAGCTGATCTCACAATGTAATAAAAGTCCCGAACCTCGTGAAGATATCGAGACAGCTAGCTTGTGATGGTATAAAGGCTTGGCTGTGATGGAAATGTTCTTCCTTGTTTTATGTGTAGGTAACAGGTATCGACGAACCGGCACGGATATGAGTATGTCTTGAAAGCGGGATATTTTGAGTGATATGGCGGATAGCAAGCAGTTCTTCGTCTATGAGACCAAGGATTTTTGGCAGGATATCGCGCTCTCTAGCTATCGTTAAGAATTTCGCGGTTAAGCTGCTGGTTCTCGCTCTCTTTGAATCGAAGTTATAGCATGGTATATGTATTCTCTAGCTAAGCGTAAATGTAAGCATAACACAAAGCCCTCCGGAGCTCTCATTGACAACAAGTCAGATTTCTTTCCCCCTGAGAAAGGGAAACGAAATTTCCAGGAGGCGATGACCCAGCCTGGAGTAGACTTTCCTGTTGTTTTGTATCGGGGACCGCGTGTAGCATATTGTTCTTCTTGTTGGTAGAAGAAAGATTGGTTGACCGGAAGATATTTCCTTATTAAACCTGTCGCAAAGATGAAAGCTGGACTTCGCTCGCTGCTGTACTTGGACCTTGGTATGACTGATATATACTTCTGGGCTGAGCTGAACCATCCGGTATAACAGAAGTCCTGGCTTTTGATAAACATGGTGGTTTTCACTAGCAAGATTCTTCATACTTTGTGATTGGATTAGTCCCCTGGCATAATTATTCTTTCAGCACCGGATTGTATAAGTAGGTTGCGAGCTTGCGTCGATGGGAATACGTAGGATGTATATTTCATATCACTTCCGGTCCAGCAAAATTCTCCTGTTGATCAATCCCACGCCCCATCAGCCAGTCTTCTTCCAACTCAGCGATCAAATAGGGAATATGGATCGCAGACACGGGTTGGTGTATCAGAGCAAGGAGAATTCTGTCTTCTAAATTTCAGATAATTCCTTGCCACTATGGCTCTTAAAGTGAAATAAATCATTCTGATACTAACAAATATATATTAAGTATAACATTTGATGAGAGTTTATGATCTAATCTTGTATGACAAGAGTTGTAATAATAATCAGGTATAGTGGTAGGCCAGAAGGAGCTTCGGAGGCAGTCACTCATAAAGCAGTATGGCTAATAGCTAGGATAGTGAAGGCACCTCTAATGCACATAATTCTGCTATTACTTACATTTGAATTGACATATATTAAGAGAGGTTTTATGTACCTACTTCTAAGTCACAGTCATTCTAAACTTTTCAGGTTTTGAAAATTTCACATTACATGAAATCATTTCCCAACTGGAGTTTCTACTTCTATCCGCCGACACAATTGATCGATAAAAGGTCCGATTACTGACTAATAGGGTAAATTTCTGTTTCGGAGGGAACAGATCAAGAAAAAGGATTGCGGTTGCGATCCCAGAAGGAAGGTAACACATTCAAAATAGGAGAGGAGTACTTCGAAGTGATCAAAAAGCCCGCGCATTGCTATCTCACCATCCCGCCTTTAGCAGTCGGCTGCGTCTAGGTTCATCAGTCCAAATTTCCTTCCATTGGTCGGTGAGAGCGCATGCTGCAGTCAGCGGCGGGAACGAGGCGCCTGGATGATGTAAATAACCAAGCGAGGTCGCATCCCTCTGGAGGGCGCTAAGGGCTCATGTACAATTGTCTCGTAGTTAAGTTTTGATGAGACACAACGCAAAGTTTCTAATTTTTTGAGAAAGCAAAAGCAGATAAGCTTGGCTGTTCCGTCGACCAGAATGATAGCAATCAAGGGAGTGAGACTCGAGGTAGTGAAGTTTCCTCAGGTCGTGGAGTGAAGTGAGCGGTAAGGCGGGCGCTAGTGGGTCAAAATCGCGCTCTTTAAGGGCCTTATAATACTTCGAAACTCTAGAGTAAATAGTATACTCTTTTGACTCTCACAACTGTCGAAATACTTCTCTCTCTTGCTCTTGATGCTAATTGAGTATGGCGGATAGCTTTGTTGTCTCGGAACGTTTAGCGAAGAAGCGGTAAATGCTTCATACTCATACGGAGGTACAGCCAGCGCTTTCAACACGTGGGTCAGTTTTCGGAGAACTGCTTAGCCTAACCGTTAGTTATGTTACAGTTTATCGAAGTCAATAACTATTCGATTAATAAGTAGTTCTAGTTCTTTCGTCTGATATAACTGCTTAGCTGTTAGTTGTATACTGCCGGAAGTAAGAAAGCTTCAGATCACGGGTTTATATGACTTACACTATATAAAATCAATAAATTCATTTCGAAATTACTATTTAATAGACCTTCTATTAAACATAGAGGAGAATATCTATCCATTTACTATCCTACTATATAATTAATCTTCATTCCCTACGGAAGATCCCATATCTCAATTATCTCCTGAATTTTGTCCGAAAATAAGTCGGGAAAGCTCCTCTTGCATTATGATAAGAAGCGAGGAAATCATATCGCTATACGCCTCAACTTTCTTTTATTTATAGATCATGACTTCAAGTTTGTTAACCGCGCCGGACTAAGAGCTTTAATTTGATCCTAAACCTCCCCGATTTCTTTCTCTTCTTTCTTTTTGTATTTAGTCACGTGTAGGTGCCCTTTAGGCCTATTAGAGACCTCCGAACTACTTATAACCGTACATAGTCAAATCGAACCGTCATTTCAGGGGTCTGGCAGTCGCAGAATCAGAAGAATCCGATAACTAAGATTCCTAATATTTTACAATAGAATTTCGACGACAAGACGATCTCTCGGGCAGCTAAAGAAATTCACTTTCTATTTTGAACAGGTGGATATAGGTAATAGCATCTTCATCTGGTTCCGGCTTTCTCTCGCTCTGTAAAGAACTTGCAAGCTCAATAGTGTCATGTGCGGTCGGCGATATTTGGGTTTCGCACTCTCGGCGGAAACCCTTTCAAAGTCCGTCCAGAGTCTCAGAGCGTACTGTAGCTGCTATTTCTTGGACTTCACGCCCCAAAAGAAGTGTTAAAACTTCCCGAAAGAGCCAGCCTTAACACTAGCAAGTTGTAAATTATAGTTACTTACACGCTTATAACTTTATAAATCACTGTATTATGTGTATATCCGTTATTTTGACTTAAGTATCGGATAAGTTACAAATTCGGAACTCTGTAAAATAGTGATTTACCCAGATACCCCA
The DNA here is from genome assembly GCA_900074895.1 of Rhynchosporium secalis. Lineage (NCBI taxonomy): Eukaryota > Fungi > Ascomycota > Leotiomycetes > Helotiales > Ploettnerulaceae > Rhynchosporium > Rhynchosporium secalis. The sequence continues at coordinate 42,413 of FJVC01000186.1, forward strand.
TGATGACCCATGATGTTGGACTTCTCGAACGCGTTCCGGGGTCATGATTAGTCGAAATTGAGCTATGTAAATTTGGCTTGCATCTTAGAGTTCCTGAGCAAATGAACGCAATCTCTCTCAGCAGAATATTTCTGATCGTGTCTGCTTTCCACATATATACAATCATCAGCCCTCGCACTCCTGCTCCGACACTCCTCTGCATCCAATCTTCAACAGCTTCGAATTTCTCGGTAATTGTGTTTGCAAAGTCTCAACCACGTCTTCTGATACATCACTGGGCCGATAGTTCAACTCAGCACAATAAGCAAGGCTCTGATCATCGACCGGATTCCAGAAAGAGGAGCGGAGAGACCGCGCCGCCCTCAGCCCGCTTCATTGATTCGCCTTTTCCCGCTTCAATTAACCAGAAAGCAAGATTGGTTGCTTCTTTGAATGATGGGATTTGAGAGTTACATTCCATCACATGGATTAGCCAAGCGCCCTAAATGGCCCCCACGGCCACCACATCAAAATGGAAGCCTTCATGACGACTCGATTGCATTGGATTCTATATCATGACTATTAACTTCAAACCAAGGTATCCATACCAAGTCAGAGCTTGTTGGCTGTAAGCGGTATCTCTGACTCTTGAATCACTTACTTTGGAACGCCACCAGGTTACTTTGACAAGTGACTATCCAGGTACCATCAAGTTCAGCGCTCTCAGCGTCCCAACCATTGGACCCAGACCTGTGAAAGCGTTTAACTTGCTACACCACCTGTCTCCAAAGCCGCTGTTCGTCACTACTTGGCATCTCATAACGATCTTCACGCGGCGCAAGAAAGTCAGTGCGCGGAAAATCCGAACAAACGATGGCACTCCGTTTCAGGAACACCGCTCCATCCCTGTCTCCGTTGACAACCACTCCGTCAGATGCTTCCTATTCATCTCGCGTCCCCCGCTTTTGTGCAAGAGCAATATATATGACTATTACACGTTCGTGTATGGTTGGTTTCGATTATACAAGTGTAATGCGTGGACAGGAACTCCGATCTCGCCAACATGAGGCAGAAGTTATAAATTTCTCGACCATCGCACTCTCTTTTTCTCTCGGCACCTCAGCCAGTTTATCTGATTACTTTCATTAACACCACTTTCATACTATTCTCATCGTCCAGGTACGATCAATTGTCGATCAATACAATAGCTGGTCCGGATATCAGATTTTCACTCTTCCCCCCTGGTCTATCATCAAGTATCATAACCAGTCACTTTCGAGCCTCCTCCTTTTCGAAGATCATCCAAGATGCCTTCTATGATGAACACTGCTGTTCTTGGCCTTTTGGCTACTGCTGCCAAGGTCGCGGCCCATGGGTTTGTCGACGAGCTCAATGTCGATGGTGTTACGTGAGTGTCCTTAGAAGTGCTCTTGCAGTATACGAGCTAATTCGTAATAGATACGCCGGATACATTGTCACCACAGCTGCCTACAGCACCAACCCACCTAAGACTATTGGATGGAGTGAGACCGCAACAAACCTAGGATTTGTCTCCCCGTCGCAATACACCACTAGCGACATCATCTGTCACTTGGGAGCAAAAAACGCAGCCCTTTCCGCGCCCATCAAGGGAGGAGGAAATATTAAATTTCACTGGAACACATGGCCAGAATCTCACAAGGGCTGTGTCCTCAATTATCTCGCAAGCTGTGGCGATGATTGTACCACTGTTGACAAGACCACTCTAAAGTGGTTTAAGATCTCCGAGGCTGGTCTCCTTGACAACACCGCCGTTCCGGGCAGATGGGCTGCGGATGATTTGAGGACCAACAACTTCACTGGATCCGTCACTATCCCAGCTAGCGTCCGTCCAGGAAAATATGTCGTCCGCCATGAAATCATTTCTCTTCATGGTGCAGCCAACCCCGACGGCGCCCAGAACTACCCATTCTGCTTCAACATCGAGATATCGGGATCTGGAACTGAAGCACCAGAAGGTGTTCTCGGTACTGCCTTGTACACCCCAACTGATCCCGGTATCAAGTACGACCTCTACTCAGGAACTGGAAGGACATACCCAATGCCTGGGCCACCTCTCAAGATAGGTGGTGGATCTAGCGGATCAAGTGGCTCAGCTCCTGTTGATTCGGCTCCTCCTGCTTCTACTCCCGCTCCTGGTACATCTAGTCCTCCAGGTAACAACGGTGGGAACAATGGAGCAAATGGAGGCGCCGGCGCTCCTCCCACAACAATGTCCACATCTGCCAAGCCACCAACCGGTACACCAGGTCCAAGTCGAGCTCAAGGTTCAAGTTCAGGTAAAAGTCCCACTGCTGAGACGGCAGCAGATGATGAGGGTGACGCTTGCGCACCTTAGACGTCTGTTTACAGCGGACTAGACAGTCCTCATGACCAGTTTAAGAAGAAGATTCCTTTGGAAGGAATCGCACATCTCCGTGCAAGCAAGACTTGTCTTGATGCTTGCATTCTTGTATATAGCTTATATTGTATAGATCTGCCTGCTGGATCGATCCAGGTCGGATTAGAAATGGCGCGCGGTACTCACGGTTGCATTTTTTGGCCGGTTTTAGTAGCCCTAGAATGGCAACCAATATGATCTCGGATTGTTGATCTGAAACAATAACTTGGTCTTCATTTGTCCCTGTGATTCTCCTGCACGATGGATTAACTCTATCCAAAAGTCAGCTTGAGTGAGATCGATTCTTGCCACAAGTTTGCTTTTACTGGACGTGAATGAATGCCGGAAGATGCGGATGGTGCATAAACTCTGCGTACATGTTCTGGCATTGTACGGAGGAAGTCCTTCCACTCGGAGCATAAACAACCTTAAATCCATCTCCTTCCTCATTTCGCTTACCGGATCCTCTGACCGTATGTCAAATATTTTCCCGCCACCCGCCACCCCAGTTTAAACTGTAAAATGTTAGCTGTGGTACTGCAAGTGCGTCAGGTTTAGTGTTTAAATGTTTAAACCAGGTGGGGCATAGTATGTACCTTATGCGTACCCACGCCTGCCGCGTATCGACACATCGTTCACAGCGTTTCGGCCCTCTCCTCCGTACGACATGGAAGATCCTCTGATCTGCGATGTTTCATCCCATTAAACAGAGTTCGGTTTCGTCGTGCTGTCCAGTCTTGGCGAAGAAGCAAGCCGCGCTTCGAGCAATGAAACGTTCATCCGATATGTGAGGGAAGTAAAATCAAATGTCATGAACTCTAGCGAGGTGGTACAAACGTGTAACTGGGATTCAAAACTTGACGTGCTGTGCCGCCTTCTCAGATTCCCTATTCACGTTTTCGACTTCCTACGTGATAGATATAGTATAATCAGTGAGGTATCTTCGAGAGATTCCTATGCCGCAAACAATGGCATATGGTTGATGATATGTATCGTGATGTACGGCTTAGGTATATTGAGTAGCCTATCCGTTTCTGCATCCAGTCTACTAGCATTTGGAGACTCGGTGGATAGCCTAGAGGTGACACGAAGCCGACATGAGATTCCTGGAAAGGTACAGATTTTGTGTGATGATAAATGACTCCCTTCTATTGAATTGTCAATTTCGAAGATCATGGGCAGGTTCGGGATCTATCATGCATCAGTTGACACCTTCATCAGAGCTATCAAGGTGTATCTAGCGCCAGGAAATGATTCGATGTTACAGAATCGATAGCATGGGATTGGTGCGAAGCATAGTTTGTCTCCCGAGATCGATTGAGCGCCACCATTTGACCTTATCCAGATGCTGCCCATGGCGGTCACCTTCTCGGTCTCAGCCACTCCGTAGCAAAATCCTACAGTCTAACCCAAACCTGGGATCTTGACTCACACATTCAGAACATCAGCCCGAGTATCACTTCCACCACCATTCGTTTATCAGTCTTTTTCAATAAAGCCGGCTTTCAAATATCCATTCTAGCTCGGGAAAGTCACTGCGAGGAGTTTGGCTTCCCCAAGTAGATTATATTTTTTCAACCAGAGAAAAGCATTTCGTGGTCTAATATGACGATCAAAATCAGTGATTGTGAAATAGTCGTTCATCCAGATTCTTCTCTGATGTCGCACCGGTGATTTCGAAATTCGACTCCTGGATGTTGAAGGGCTTTGGACGACGATGGTGGCAAGTAACAGATTCGGAAGCTGTACGAAGAATTGTTGATTTACCAGATCTGATGGAGGCGGTTGGAGTGATGTCGTGGTATTCCATGTGGTCATATGAGCTTCCTCCCTTCTCTTTTGTCGTCGGAAGCACACTCATTTCAAAGATGGCAGGTCCTCTTCCTGCCTTTTAAGGCTGGTAACAGCAAGCTGACTAATCGAAGACCGATGGAACTCCTGAAATTTGGATTTCTGGCCGCGCAGGTCCGAAAGCCGCAGTCCGATAACCTACGTTGTGCCTGACAATGGATTTCAAAATGATCCGAAAGGTCTCAAATGGGGTTTCATGCCTGCAAGGTCGCTGAAGATCGAGAACGGGAGGTTAAATACCTATGTATATATATATGTATATACGATAACGGGGGCTTACAGGCTTTTGCGAAAGATCTCAACCTCATTGTGGAGGTGAAGCTTTTGTCTGAGCATCCAGACTTTAGAAGCATTTTCAAGCTTCCAGTGTAGAAAAGTGGTGTCGAGATCGACAGCGCTGAAGCATTCCGAAACAGACTACGACGAAGTTTTGGCTGGAGTCGATTTTAGCATTGAGAGGTATCCAATAAAAGATGGCTCACAGCAGAGCCGCTGGTTGAAGCTCGATTGGTCCAATTTCTGTTCGAGGCGAGGGTAACATAGTGTTTCTATACAAATCAGCTGAGATGGAGACGGCGCAATTTAATTATCTTCCCAACGTAAGATCGATTTGCTTGGTATCTTGCTTGTCTTCACCGCCCGGAGCAAGCTTCGTCTGGGGTTGCTCCGTTATGCTTGTCTTCTATGTCCTTATTCACATTGATTAGCAGGTAAAGGAAGACTTGAATTTTGAGTACGATAGTTCGACAGAGGTACTATTGAATATCGCAGAGTATTCCCTTTAGCAGTAGTCTAGTATGCTAGCCCGTCCATATGCAGATCTACGCCTCATGATGGATCATTGCTTGATACAGTATATCCAAGTCGTTAAAGGATTCGAAATTCTACAATCTTCCAAATATATCTGGCGCGCGAAGAAAAGGTGTGCGAGCAGAAGCTCTTGAGAAGCGTAGTTATATTGTAGAGAAGGTCTGGAGACCTTAGAAAGAAGGCTATAGAAGTAAACGTCTGTGCGCCAACTAGCTAGGGCAAGTCAGGTGCTATCATAAGTCTACTACTATATAAGTCTCGCCCTCGAGACTTCACTTCCTTAGCTAATATATATAGCTTCAAAACAATTAGTAATACTCTCACTATCTAATAACTCCTAAAATAATAGCTCTATTACTGTACTTCTATAGCACCTCCAATTACTATTTATGCTTCTAGAGCCCGAGAAATCATTCTAAGCGCTTATACTAATACTCCGAACTCTTATTATACGATATATTAAACTCTCTAACTCCTCTACTAAACTCCTAGTATAGTATTAGACTCGATCAACTCGATTCTTCTCCCCTTTCGGAGCTCTACAGGTAATAAATAGCGACCTCTTCTAGCTCTTAGGTTCTAGTATACCGGAATCCTCTCTTCTTTACTATTAACTAAATATAAATTTCGTAAGTAAAAGGGCTTAAGCTAGTCTCGATAGAAATATCTAGGAATATTAGTACTATTAATCTATTGAAGTATAAATAACTACCTGTGCTCTCCTCTATAACCTAAGATAATAAAAGGACCTCTCTATAATAGCTTCAATTTCTGACCTGCTATAGTATAGTCGTAGAGTATTACTATATAACTAACCACGGGACTTATACTTCTGCCCGAAACTCGGAGATCGTATAATTCTTTCCTTCTTAATCTTTTAGTAGTAGAAGCTTAATCGACTTCTTCTAACTTCGACTATTATCTTCCTATATATTTAAGTACTATATCTCCTTACTCCTTATTCTCCTTACTATCTGCTCCTTATAAAATATCTAGAAACCCTTAAGTTTCTAACTCCTAATAGATTACTCTAATATAATAAGCAGGGAAAGCTAAATCTACTAAGGATCGAGGTTAATAGCTATAGTAGATATAGTAAGGTAAGTAGCCTAAGAACCTAATTTCCCGCAAGTTAACTTCAAATACGACCTTTTAGAGCTTAATATAATAGTTAGCACCTATCTTAGTTATTACTTACTAGATAATATCTACTGCCTTTTCAGCTATACTTATCGACCTCTTTAACGCTAATAGTAAGTTCAACTATAGTACTCCTTTCTTTCTAATATAAGCTCTAATTTCTTCTCCAAAGTAGCTACTAGGATCGACGTAGAATTCTATAGGAATACTATCTATCTTAAATAATAAGTCTAAACTCCTCTTTATATATTCAGAATCTACTACTATATAAGGAAATACCTAGATGAACCTAGAAAAGTAATCGATTATAATTAATAAATATCGGAAGCTTTTAGAGAGGTCTAGGAAAGGACTATAGAAATCTGCACCTAATAATTCTATTAGCGCAGATATAATAATATAGGAGAGTAGTAAAGATCTTTATACTAGTCCGTATCTCGTATATTAGAGATATCTAGCGATATATAGAGTGATATCTTTAAGCAGAATTAGCTAGTAGACGCCATATAATTTCCGAGTAGTAATAGTGAATACAAAATAGCCTCCTTAGTCGTATACTTTCATTAGTGCTTCAGATACCTAACCTAGTACTAAACACTACTTATATACTCTCTTCCATTTGTACTATAGCATCTTATACTCCTATTTATAGCTCTTATACTTTAATTCTAAGCTCCTCTTCCTAGTATAGTCTACTTCTTCTAGGTATATTCCGAAGGCAAGGTACTTAATAATATCTGAGTACTAGTATATAGACTCGTAGGCTTTAAGAGGGGCTTTTATTTCCACTATCACTAGTATAGATACTAAGCTCGAGCACGTATTAACTAAGTAAAATATCTGCATCAGGGGCGTATTAGGTAGTACTAGAAGACTAGCAAAAGGAGACTCCGAATACAGAGTCGCGGATTAATACCTCGTTCTAATAGTATATAGAGTTACTATAAACTCTAAATCCTCCTTCTTATTTCTAGCTAGCTCTAGAATTTCTTAAGCGCTAAATATTTATTAAATAGCTTAGATTCTCCTATTATTAGACCTTTCCTTCTTTAAGTTAAGTTCTTTTATTAAATCCTTATAGCTTCTAATTCTATCTTTCTATTTCTAAACTACTTCTCCTCCTTTATTCTCCTCCTAACTAAATATTAATAAGTCTCTCTTATCGCATATATCTCTAGGGAAGATTATTCTAGATAGAGTATCTATTATTTTATTTCGAGCACCCTGAATATAGGTGATCTGAATATTTAGTATTCGAAGCTCCGCAGCCTACCTTATATAGATACCTTCCTATAAAGACGAAGAGTCGAGAAAATATATAAGAGGCTAGTAGTCTATATAAATAGTACTATGATTTTCATATCTTAGTATATAATAGTATTTCCGAGAAAATTCCACGATAGTAAGAAGCTCTCTCTTATAAGTACTATAATTTCGTTATAGTTTTATAAATATAAAACTATCGAATAAAATCGGAACTATCTTCTTTTTACTCTCTTTAGCCTGCGTAATACAGTAGCCTCTAGCGTACCTACTAGTATCGGTATATACTTGCACAGGAAAATCAGGGTCATACCCGTTTCTCTCTACTACTATTAAGTATAGCTCCTTTAGTAGCGCAAATACTACTCTCTTATTCCTAGTAAACCTCTATTCTACGTCTCTACTTAGTCTATTAAGTAATCTTATAATCTTAGCGAAATTCTTTACCTAAGATCGAGTAATTCCGATCGCCCTTATAAATCTCTTAAGCTTAGTTATATTTTATAGTTCCGGCTATATCTTAATCTTTTCAGCTCTCCTAGGCTTAATTAAAGCCTTCCCGCTAGCTTTATATACTATTCCGAGAACTAAGACTTCTATTATAAATAATAAGTATTTCTTAAAAGATAGTTTCAACTATAACTATAATAGTCTCGGCAGTAAATGATCCTTCAGAAATCTGAATACTTTATCGAAGTTTTCAAATACACCGAAGATATCGTCTATATAGAATAGTATCTATTAGAGTACTACTCTACCCCCGTAAATATTTAGAGAAAATAAGGAAAGTTCGGAATTATTATACTCTTCTTATATAGCCTTAGCTGATTTTAGAAGGTACCTAAATACTATTTTCATCAGTTTAGTTATTAAGAAGGCCGAACTTCTACAGCTTTAGAGTATTCTTATAAGCTATAACTACTTATACCTAGGAGATAAGAAGGCGTAGATATACCTATTCTTCTAATATAGATTAATACTCTAATATATATACTTCAGATCTATCTATATAAAAACTTAGTTCTTAGGGTAACTTAGGAAGTTAAAGCATTTAGCTATCGATATTATCGTGCAGCTAGA
>FJVC01000186.1:54440-77753 GCA_900074895.1 Rhynchosporium secalis
AGGTTAACTATAGACTACTTACTATAGTATAGCCTTCTGAAAACGCTAATAAGTTATCGACTAGAGACGATAATTTTAGCTTCTTTAGTAATATAGTAGAGGAAGAAGTCCCTTAAGTTATACCCTAGCGAGGCTAAGACCGAAGGTTAATTAATAAACCTTCAATTAGTAGGCGCGATATTAAAGTATTCGCTAAGGAGACTAGAACTACTAGCGCCTCTAGATCTGCTAAGGGAGATATTCCTAGGAGATAAAGCAGAGTAGCAATACTACTCTGATAATACAGAAAATTTACTAATGATACAGAATAGTGATCCTTTGATATAATCGCTAATTCCCCTGATATCTATAAGCTAATAATTAAGGAGGGATCTTAACCTATAATATTCTCTTAATATTGAGATACCGAAGTTAGAGGTAACGTCGATGCAGATTTTAAGCCTCTTAATACAGGGAATTCTCCCTCAGATATTATATATAATAGAGCTTATATTAGTTACTAGAAAAGGTATACGTATCTACTTAAGGAACCGTTAAGAGTTTTAATACAGAGAACAGTTTTAATATAAAGAATAGTTCTATCGATATTAGAGAGGAAGTAGAAGTAGAATCAGAAGTTTCTACTGCTATTAAAGTAGATATAGCGAGCGTCTCTAGGCACTAAGGAGCTATATTCTGATAGGACTTTTATATTAGGGCGATTAGCTCCTCACGAAGATTTTATTACTTAGCGTATATATATAGTATAATACAACTAGGGTTCAGTGCATATGAAGGTATATTATTCACTAGCTCTTGAAATGAAGAGTTAATACAATCAGAATCTTCGCTACTTAAATCACTACTTATAGTAGATATAGGCCTCAATTGATATACTGCAGATACTTACTTTATTTTAGCCTTATAAGGTATTAATACAATAGAGTAGTTAGACTTCAGATTAGCAGCGATATCAGGACCTCTAAGTAGGCTCGAATGAGTGATTCGAGGCACCCGGGTAGGCTCGAGGAGGGGTTTAAATTTTATTATTAAGTGTAGTTAGTCGAGATAATAGCTACCTGGAATATGACTTCCCGCGTATTTTATAGGTAAGGCGATTAAAGTTTTCAATAATATGTATTTTCTTAAGATAAGAGTATAGTAGCTACCCCGCAGCTAGTAGCTTAGTATAACTCTATAAATATAGAGGCTTCGCGGAGAGATATATCGACTAGTACTAATAAGGGTAGTTTAACTTCAGAATAGCTAGTAGATCTAGTCGTAGATCTGCAACTTAGGGTTTAACGATATCTAGGCGTTTCAGATGATCTGATAGGCGTGTCAGAAGTGAACTCTTAATATATCTATAGCGATAGCGACTGCGGTATTAGTAGTATAGCTAGCCGGCGGAGAGAAAAATGAATTAAAGATTAGAAATCTCTAGCTAAAAAGAAATATAATATAGTAAAGATCTAGCGACTCCCTGCGGTAGTCACTAGAAAAGGTATACGAGCAGAAGCTCTTAAGAAGCGTAGTTATATTATAGAGAAGGTCTGGAGACCTTGGAAAGAAGGCTATAGAAGTAAACATCTGTGCGCCAACTAGCTAGGGCAAGTCAGGTGCCATCACACGCGACACAGTTACCTATCGGCGTAAAGCAGTTTTGGTGCTTGTTGTGAAGTGTATTACAGACTGTTATCAGCAGTAATGCGTCCCTGTGCGCGGACGAACGGCGAAGCTCGGCGCTCACATGCAATAGACCCGCGACAGTATGAGGCTGGAAAAGACACCAATACAACGGTACGATTTAACACCGGCAGGATAGACAAATTCTTATATAGAGAATGGTTATATAAGAAATGGGGGCCATAGGACATTGAGACTTGACTTAGCAGCTTTCAGAACCTCGTTTCGCATGGACAATGAATGGGCGGACGTCATCAATGCGATGCTTGCCAGGTCGAAAGCCCTTCAGGATAGGAGCCATGGCAGCTCCAGATGTGGAAGACATGTGGAAGGATGGATGGATGCATTGTCAGCCTCAGGGAAGATGTCGGGAAAGCGAGGGTATCCTCGATTCTTATCACTGAATCACGTGGAAGAAGAACCGCGTCTGCGCTTGGCGTGTCGACATCTCGAATATAGTGACTTTGTGACACTTCAACAGGACTCCGCACTTCTTTTAGCAATGGCTCTAAATAATTCCAAACGCACTTACGATAGCTTCTCCGAACCAACTGGAGCAAGTCGAATCTTTTCCGAGCCTGTTTTGACCTACAAAAGAGCACGACAAGACATTGAGCCTTCCCTATGGAATCAGATACTCACCCTCCCACATAGTACGACTCAGAGCCTTCTATACCAGATGTGTAGTGCACATCCGTCTTTATCGTCTTTTATAACGTCCGCACACAATGCTCGTGCTGCTGCAGAGGCAGCCCGACCTCCTGTCAATTTTGATTCATACAGTCGAGATTGCTGGTTCACCATGAATAAGAAGTACAAAAGGCTGTCTTGTGGGCAGCAATTTGAGATGATGGGAGATATCTGCCAAGTTCTGGATGAGAGTCGGGATGCTATTGTCGAGGCTGCAGGAGCAGGTGTAAGATGGGAGACGAGGCGAAATGCTCTAGAGGTAGGACTTTCTTTTGCTTGATTACAAGGAATTCTTACTCGGCTTTCTGGCAACGAGACCTGTCACTAAGGAAATTTAGGTGCTGCGGAAGATCAGTAAAAGCATCATGCTCTGCGACGAACCACAAATTCGGCACGAATTGATGAAAGATGGCTACATGCTGGGGCAATTTGCAGATAGTATGCAGGAATTGGCAAGAGGTATGACGAAAGAGGAAAGAGGCCGCTATAAAGAGGAGGGATTATACAAGAAGCTGGTAGAACTCCGAACGGAATGTGATCCGATGCACATGGATGGTTTGCCGGCAGTATACAGGATATTTGATTGCGTGGAAGATGATGATGAGGAAGAGGGAGAGGACGAAGAGCAAGAGGATAATATCGAAGACTCTGATGCACCTGCGGTCGATGAGGCATAATTACAAAATATCGATAACGAGGATGAGGGAACAGATTCGGGAACGGAAGAAGCAGATGGAGGTGCAGTTATTAGATCGCAAGATCACAGCTCGCCTGCACTTCAACGTTTTCAAGACATGATGCAGCCCTCCAATACTCATCGGACAAGAGTTTTCAGCATTGGGGAATTGGCATGACGTGGCGCTCACTAGACAGAGAGCAACATATTCTACCCTTTGGGTATGAACGGTGTAGTTTGACGGAGTTTACGTACGGACTGGATCCTAAATTCGATGATGCCACTTTGACATCAAGATGGTACCGAACGAGGAATATAATCAAGTATGTTTTCTGTGACGCTAGCGATGTGCTCCGATCGGGATCATAACCAGGGGATAGAGCTTCGGAGCGATGGTGTTGCCCACTTTGCAGCTAACAAACTCGACCTAAACTGAACTCTAAGCGAGAAATAGGTAAACAAAGCCTCACCCTTATCTTATAACGCCGAATCAACAGTGAGACTTGCTTATATCGGCCTTTTTTGGTTTTTGTATAGTTCGGGTATAGGGGTGAGTTAATCATCGTCTTTATACTTACCTTCACCTTAATGTCGCCGCTGCGAGCTCGCCTCCTAGTACTTTGTCTTTCTGAACTAAATCAACACAAAGAGAGGTCATAAAGCGCATATTAGTACAACATTCCATATTCCGGGCAGGGAAGGGGATATCGCATAGTCTTATGCTCTTCGTTTGAACAGCAGGCTTCTGTTTGACAAAAGTCTTCGAGTAAAGTTCGAACACAACTTCATGCTCTGATAAAAATTCCTGACACTCCTACACGACTAGTCACTTACACGAACAGCTTGAACAATTATCACAACTATCATTCAAAAATACTTAAGTAAAATGTTCGATTCCATGCGTCGATCCAGAATCCAAATTTTCAGATATAAAGTCTGAAAATTTCTTCCTCCCAACCCTATGACAGCGGTGCTATCGCAATAGTCTCCCTAGCCACTAGAAACGAAAACAAGTGGTCCTGTCGAGCTCTTGTCCTCCCACATCTCAACGTTGTACGCACTAGAATGCGCGCCACATATAATATTGACGCCGATGACCGTCTTGGTGAGCCTCTCCTTAAATCCATCGCCGTCTTCGAGTTCGAGTGACAACCATCTCGCCTTATCCACCACCAAAACCGATACGTAAAATCGTACTTCTTCATTAGCAACCTTGTCCGAGCTTGATGCGCCGGCTCCTGGGTTCGCGAAAAAGCCCAAGTCTGGGTTGGCGTGCGGAAGTTTTGTGCTGGTCACCTTGATGATGAAGCCGAAACGTTTGGTCTTCAAGTCAGCCTGTCCCAAGAGAACCGCGTAGGTGTCGCAATGGTGGTTTGCAGAGTATAGGAAGGCTTCCAGGGTGTGGATCAAGAAGTTCTTGCGCATTCGCTCGTCTTTAGCGGGATCATTTTGGAGTGGGACTGTGTTCGAGCAGCAGAATACTTCGGGTGCTTTTTCGTAGACGAAAGACATGTTGATGGAAATCGGAGAGCGCGAAGTGGTTAGGAATAAGCAGCGATTAAAAAGTTTGGATGCGGGTAAGTTGTAGCTGATTGATCTGGTCTGAGTATACTTTCAGAAAAGTTGACGCTGCAGCTCTGGGTTTTGTAGAAGGTGCGTCCTTTGACGCAGAACTTTGAGCCTCTGGACCATTCTGGTCCGAGTCGTCGAATACTTGGCTGTCAAAGGAAGCGTCTGCCTGACTTCACGTCTGAAGAAATACTCTGTTGAAGGAAGACCCTGTTGCTAACAGTCTCTTTCATATCCCAAGCAGACAAAGAGCGCCTTTGATTGTATTTATTTGAAGATCGGACAAGGCTTAATTTTTTTTGCTTATTTTTTATTCTTTAGCCAGGTCAGATATAGATTAAAAGGTAGCCGGTTCTCAATCGTGACTAGAGATCGGGCCAGGGCTTCAGTGTTCACGTTTAATCTTCCTGTCTTTATGAGTGAAGACTTGTATAAAAAGTCAAATATCAAGTCTCTCTTTCTAGACGGTGACACTTGAACTCGTTTCGCTGGCCCATCAAACGGTTAGAATAAGGTATACATTACTTCAGATACCATAAGTCTCGATGCAGATAGAAACCCTCTTCGTGACTTTCTAATTCGGCGTCGATTAATCTAATTACTTGAGTTCAAACTTAAATAGCTAACTTGACTAAACCATCCCCACTGAGTTATCTCGTAACATTAGTAGACAAACTTGCTGTGATTGAGATCAACAATGCATCTTCTATTCACTCAGAGAAGCAAGTCAAGCAACAGCCACCTTGGAGTCATGAGAAGATAATATCCGTTATGAATAGTTGTCTATATTTCGTGCACAGTTCCTTAAAACTAACCGAATAAGCTACGACTAAAAGTCCGGCACGGATAAATATATAATATGACAATTCATGACACACTCGGGAATGCTAGAAGAAGGTTTTTCTGGGGAATTAATCGGGAGTTGCTGATCCTATAATTCTTTGATCACGGCGTCACACAAACTGCCTGTATATATGGAGCGTCTTTGCCCCAAATCTGGTCTAAGGTTTCACTTTCCACAACAGTACAGCCAACAAGAACTTGAACACTCGTTCAACTCACAAGAGGAGTATCAATACAGTTCTATGAAGTTGCTTTAACCACCCCCTCAGATCCTCTTGATCTTTGTCACTGGCTTATAATCCCTCTATACTTAGTACAAATACAACGCACTTTAACGCCAGGAAGATGTGTATTAGACGAACATGGATATACCTCTGCGGACACACGATATTTACAGCGACTACTTAGATCACGAGATGCCCAAGAGCTAGACGCGAAGGAACGAAATGCGAGGAAAAGAAGGGTGGCAGACCTGTGGTGAGGCGTATGACTTGCATCCTTTACTTTGGGATATTCTTCAAACACTAGTAGTATGGCAACCATAGGACTAGCTATACATAGATATGAGAGGTGCAAAAGGATAGTGACGGAGACAAAGAAAGGCAGGGTTAGTACGTAGTACGAGTAGATGCGTTCCAAACTTCAGAATAACGATGTTTCAAGAAATTTACATCCGGAACTATAGTATAAGGTGACATATAGGTGATCGATGTTAAAAGGAAACCTGACAATAAATATACGAGGAAGTGCTGCCTCCACTCGCAGTAGCGATATAAATATCATACCGTCTTACGACAGCGTCACAGGAGAGCCGTACTCAAGGATGTATGAAGTAATTTCAGATAGCTGTAATCTCGCGTTAGTCAACGCTATAATCTGCCATCAACTGTAGATTGCGTCTATTGATTAAAGGATAGGATCAGCAATATTACTCTATTGCAAGGTTATAAGTAGCTCTAGCACTTTCGTTCTCATGTTTTGAGGGCGAGTGAAATGTTGCAATACATCCGAAAACTGGATATTCTATGCATATTAGCGTAGATGAACTTGTTGTAAGATCCTCAAAATACCTATAATTAGCTTCTCAAAACGATACGACTCTTTTGTCAAGTCATAGAGACCATTCGAGATCGAAGAGGGTCAAGCAGGACCAACTCAGCAAACACTCGGAGGGAGTCCTTGACACATGTGAATGATTTGAGAAATACTATCGTCATTCAGCGTTACATATAAATACTTGTTCACGACTCTCACTTTCTCCACCTAGTAAAAATAATAATCCTGACCACACCCACCAATGTAGACGAAAATAGCACAACTCCAGAAGCTTAATCCAAGTGCATCAGCCCATCAAGTCATCATCCAACCGAATACATACACCCATATCTTCATAATACTAGGGACGATGTGCACTAAACGCCCAGGTAACTATCGCTGCAGATGCAGAAGGTCAACAGACCACCTCGATCCATGTCGATATGCACGCACGTCAGGAACAGTTTGTGTAAACCCCACTACTGGTACCAGAGCACTTAAGTTGGACTACATTTGTAATCTTTGCAAGCATCGAAGAGAATATGGAAATACGGGTTACAGTTATGGGTCTGGGTCCTGGGAATGAGGGAGTAGCGTAGTGCAGGAAAAGTTTGCAGAGGATTGTATGTATTACCGGTTGTCGTTCCCCAAAAACGGGATCGTGAGGCTTTCAAGGAATTTTTTTCTTAAACATGACCTCAAATTGGCACTTTTGTGACTACCTGTTGAGACTCATATCTGGATAACAGAGTAACTGCTGTCTACATTTACAGCAGCGACTCGTTGATCATACACAATTAGACCACAGACTTTCGAATACAAATGATAATCTCGCACTCGTTCTCATTTTGACAGTAAGTTAATGCTTACCATACCTACAACAACAGCCATTGAGAAAGGCTCCTTAGTATAGCAAATGGGTACCATGCTTCTAGTCGTCGATCAAACGTCACAATTCTCAAATAAGAACGTGGTCATCTACTTCGTTGCTTTTGCGCCGTGGGCATTGAGTGAAACCCAAGCTGCAAGCATAGCAGAGCTTAGAATCGAGGTAATTTTTTGCCCAAGAACTTGTGAAACGGAGCATGAAATCATGTGTACTTCGAATCTAAGGGATGAAAACCGATAGAGCCGAGTGAAGAGCATAAGTATCTACTCAGATAGAACACCTTGAATTGGAAACATTGAGTTACATGAGACGAGAACTAAACTCTTCTAAGTGCATAAACTAGGCAGAGACCAGAAGTGAAGACCCAAGACAGAGTACTACTCTAGACTTATGAAGTTCTGTCCGGAAAATTTCGCATTACCAAACAATAGTAACATCTTGTATTTCCCAACATAAATGGTTCTGCTTCGTCCCAATCTACATTTATGCATTGTCACCGCATATTCACAACTGGTCCTATCGCAATCACAACAAAGCCGGGTCGACCCCAGTAAGATTCAAGAACAAAAATTGTTTATACATAGCATCGAATTATATTACTAATTCATTGAGATCCGCAGATTGAAGCATACAGAATCATATCAAGTGCAAATAACTTGTCATGCAAGCAAGCTAGGCGAATCAAAACAATCCCAAAACCGAGCGCGTGATACTCCCTATACGTTCGTTCAACTACAACCTACACCCGACTTTACAGAAAAATGATTCGTCTGTGTTGAAGACACAATATGTAAATGAAAGGGAGGGTAACAGTCGACTAGTTGATGTGAGTCTCTTAGACGAGCGAAGTATCTTGAGTGGCTGCACGCTTCGGAGCCCTTTGTGATACTGTAGATCCGTCAACCGGCTTTTCCGATGTTTATATCCATAGCTGGGTCGATATATCAATCGTGATATAAGACAGGATGGCGCAAGTCTTTACCGCGCGTCGAGAAGAAAGTCGTACCGCGATTCAATACAAACGCACCGACGCCACGATTGGCTCCTAATTTTAGGGAAAACGGAAGGCAATAATCACAGTTCTTCAAGTGATAGTTTGACCAAAGAAATTGATGGAATAGAATAATCAAAGAATTGAGTTGTCTAGTAAGATAAGTTGATCGAGTGTTCAATAAAAATTATTTACTTAACCTAACTAAAGTTTAAATTCGTTGAAATACTGTCGGACCCGGGGATACTCTACGGAAGTCTTATTCTTTTCAAAGGCTCTCTCTCACGATAGGTTCTTAACGGCCCAGTTCGCCACTGACTTTTGGAAGGCGAGATGCAAAGTAATACTACGTGGACGGTAAATGCATTGTACAGTGCCTTCAGTAGCCTTCCGGTAGCCGAATCGTAAGATAAAGTAAATAAACAATAAACACAGCGCAGAGCAGGCAAGATCACTCATCACTTATATTCAAAGAACAAGCAATATCGAGCAAGAAGTCATCACGAAGAGACTGATTAGCCATAAGGCCAGTAGCGCTTTGGAATTTTTAAAGAGGACTTTCTATTTTAACGGTCACCAACACTGTTGCCACCTCATGCGTTCGACATACCGAATATTTTCAATTCAAAGGCGCACACTAGTGACAACACCGGCACGAAATAGAACAAGCAAAGGCAGTAGTTTTATAAAACAAGCCGAAAAGCTGTAAATGAAGCGGTCAACAAACCTTCCTTCACCGTTCAAGTTCCAGCATGTCGCATCGCGCGCCCATAGTATCTCCTCCTCAATCTTCAGCGTGCACGTTGGTCTAACTTACCGTACATCAGGAAGGTTCTTAATGGCGTGGTTCTTTCGAACTGCTCAGCTGCGTGCTCTAGTTGCGGCACGCACGCAAGGCACTCTTTATTGTACTTGCGGCACCTGACTGAAGTCGTATGCTGGGCCGCCGGAGACCTGCACCCCTAAACCCTCACCGGCAGACCGCCACGTGCCCTACGCAGTGCTGCAGATGGACGGACAACTTTCATGCACAACGGGCTGGAATGATACGAACAAACATGGCGCTTCTTGCAGCGCAAAGATGGCCGCATCTGGATTTAGTAAGATTGGGCTTCAGTTTTCAGATCGAGAGGACAAAAGCTAGATAGCGGTGTGAGACATCTTACGATCTTAACGTTAGGGTCCAAGACACCAGGAAGCTTCACATGACCTAAGGTCTACATCACCTAATAATAGAGCTAGCGTTTCGCTCAACTTACGCTCTGATGCGCCTAAGGTTGGACCTGAAGGAAAGGCTCTAGAACGAGGATCATCCGTGCCAATTACTTCAGTTGTTTATTTTCGATACTTCGAGAACTCCTACTCTGAGACAGGTGCTTTGAAGTTCGCACGAACAGAGTCCTAAAGGTTTTGCGGGCTCGAAACGGCAAGTTTAGAAGTTTCCAAGGCTAAAAGAGGGGCAGAAAGCCAATATTCAATAGAAAGCCACTATACTTACCATGCAACTAATCTAGACCATGAAGGAACAAGAAACCAGGAAAGACCAGGTAAATCCCAAAGAGGAATACAAGATCTAGATGAGTTCTCCGACATTTTGTTACCTGGGAGAGAAGAAGAACTCACTCATGGCAGATACAGCAGCTGTACGGACGTACGGATTTATGGATTTAGCTCTCGGGCGGGCAACTGTGGGAGGGTTGACATAATCTCCACTGCTGTACCGATACCGGTAGTTCCAAGGAAGACGTACAGAACTCCCAGAACACAAGACCAAAGAACTTGGCGTTCGTCTTCTGTCTCCTTAAGGATCTAAATATGATTTGAGGACACGCATAGAGGCTTTTACTCAGAGGCTATACGTCTCACACTTCGTGCTCTGCACATATTCAGCGGCTGACCAGCTATTGGGAAATAGCACCACACCACTGTTGCTGTGCTGTGGCTGGACCGTGCGAATTGCAAATTCAGAAAAGAATTGAGTAATAAATACCTTCCATACGAAAACGACCGAACTAAGTTGAGCCATCGAAACCGGGCCGACCGTAGTTTATACGGCTCGGCACTGGAGATCGTGAGCTGGAGAAGTTGATCGGAGATATTGAGGATCACGACTCTTATCCGACAAGGTTCCTGATCCTGCAACCTTTTTAAAGCTATATGAAATCTGATTTTAGTAAAGAAGCATTCTGGAAAAGCAAGAAAGTAGGTTTGTTGCATCTTCGACGGTGGTGAGATAATAGTGACGTTACGATGTTCTGTAGAGTGGCAATCCCAAGCCTCAAAGGTAAATGTCGCTACTGTAATCAGATCTCGGAGGCTAGGACTTTAGGGACGGGCTAGGGAATGATTGAGGTACATTTGAGTTTTTTTTTGGGGACAAATACCCGTCGCGGTCGATTCGGGAAGTGGGCACGAAGAAGAACATTATTTGATTGATTTCCCAGTAGTTCGCAGGACGGATTCACGGTTTGTTTTTGTAGATCGTTTTAGTTAGACTACTGCTCGCCTGACAGATGGCAGCAGACTTCCGTTTGTCCTAGGAAATCCCAAGTTGTCCAAGAATTGTGTTTCAGAGTAAGATTCGGTCTACTGCTCGTGGACTTTCGGAGCGGGAATTCCAAGTCAAGCCAGCACTGTCTGTCTCAGGCTGCCATTTCGGAAATGAACTCCAAAAATGTTACCTCGTGAGCTTGGCAAAAGTATTTCTAAGCATAATTTTAGAGACGTTCTCGGATGGAGAACCCTGATGAGTGGTGCCTGATGCGACATGATGAGCCTTGCTACTCGGTTCTTTCGTGGGTCTGACCTCCGTGCATCGATATCAAGGAATGAATCCGAATAGGAATCTCCTGTAAATCCACTATAAATCCACTGTGGACGGGCTCAGACCCACGAAGAACCCATGAATATTTATTGATACTCCGAATGCACATTATCGTTACTTGAAACGCAAGCCCCAAGATGACGCCTTTCGATTAAATGTTCGAAATACCTTGCATACAGGTTTATCATGTTTGAAATCGCTCTCACTTAGAGGGTAATGCCGCAATACCGACACATCGTTTAACCAGGTTTTACAGTCGGTTAATGTGTATAATAAATGTCGTCAGGTTTTATGAATCCCTAGTAAATCTGCAACCGAACTCCGGAATATGCTAAGATGAAAATGAAGCTATTCAGATATTCATATTGATAAGTAGAGTAATAAATAAAGTAATATTGACTATATAGAAGAATCCTAGCGTGTATAAGTGAGAATATATAAGCTAGCTTTCCTTCATAGGTTCTAGAATTCTGATTCCTCTCTCCTAGTAGAGCTTTCTTACTATACTTTCTGTACATTTGCTATCCCTTATACTTTCAAGTCTTCCCTCGGTCTCCTTTCTCTCGGCCATTTTTTTGCTAATAATACTTGAAGGCACTTGAGAGGCAAAAAGGGTTTTAGGAGTAGGTAAGTTCTCTAATAGCAGCAGAGTATTCATAAATTCCGATGATATTCTTTATGCACGTTTATCCACTGAAACCCCTAGCTCTACGATATGATAGCGTCCCGGAAGTGCTTTATTCAGTGGGGAGCGATTTCAAACATGACAAGCCCTGCATATAATGTATTTCAAACATTTATTCAAGCCTTTCTGGCTCTTCTCAAAGCGGCTTTAGTCCTGCTAGATAAGCGAGTCCCGAAGATTGGCCCTTGGGATGTGGGTCAATCAGGTGGGTATGCTTCCAACTATTCAGCCTTGGGGAGCTCGAATAATAAGCTTTTGTATGAGGCTAGCAATCCACCTTATAGGAAGACGATCCGGTGCACGTTTCGAGTCAAATTTGAATTCGAAGAAACCTTTTCCAAGGGCCCTCCCTATCTGGTGATCGTGAGCATGCAATGTGAGCTGCACCTGCTAGGCTTCTACAGCGCCTTGAGGCCCCTGCCACCCGTCGGTGGTACAAATATTACCAGTGTTTTCCAACATCCATACAGAGTCTGTCTGTCGGTGCCTCCAATTACTATCTTGGGATAGAGTGGACAGGTATTAGGCGCCGGCCGTTGTACTTGGTATTTGGGGAAATAAACCCTTGCCCTGTCTCTATCAGCACGAGCCTCAGCAAGGGCTAACATCTAGTCCTTCAACCGCTATCACTCTAATTCTTGGGGAGAATCTGGCAGGATTTACGCTAGAGGGTAAGGTTTAATCGCCCCCAAATACCAATCAGGAGGCAAAGAAGAATCAAGGATATGGCCTACATTACGATTGAACCTGATAGCCAAGATGAACAACCTTGTGAGGAGCTAGAAAAAGAAGGAACAAAGGAAGGCTGTGCTGATGTTCCAGAAGGTTGATAATTGGTGAGAACGAATCAGAAAACGATACGTGGGTGGTAGTGATGTGATGTAATGAGTACATCTACTCCGTATGTGATTCCAAACCTGGTCAACGGCCAAACGGCCGGGCAACTTGCTTCGTACTTGTCAGTATAGATCGCCAATCAAAACCTTCATGAACAAGAACTCTCGATGTGGCACGGCAACTGCAGTGGCCAGGGATAAATTCATCATCGTGAATTCATCTCCAATAAATCCCTCGCGTTTATGGCGATTAACCGGTTGGACGCCGTGGGGAATGGAGGATGACGGTTTGGCCAAGATAGTCAAAACTTTAAATTTTTCGATTTCGAGCTGCTTGCATGCAGTGAAATACAGGTTTAGACTTTCGAAAAGTAAGGAGGCGTGTCATAGGTCAAGTTTGATTGGAGTGCCAGACAGGCTGCCCAGCTGGTGTCGGATGACGATACAACAGCACATTCCTGGAAATTTTAGGCACATCTTCGGAGGAATGTGCGATACGAAATTGATGGCATCCATAGTTTCTTATCGTATGCGATGACCAGGTATCCTTGATAGCTCAGGGTCCGGGGAGCATCCGCAGATAGACTTCAGGCGTTTAACGTCTCCTTAAAACAATATCTGACGTGAGGGCTAATTGTGAAAGACAAGCTTCCAGAAGCCCAAATCGAAGGAAATATATTTCAGGCCACGGGTCAATTGGATCCACGGCTCCACCGTGCGCCCAGTGATCTGTCCCTAGGATTGCTTGGGCCTTGAGACGGCAGAGATGAGCGGGCCCCTGGTCAGCATCGAATTTGGTTTTACGATTTGGGGAGAGACATCATTTAAGCACTCCCAGGTCAACCGCGCAATTTCCCACTCTGGTATTGGGAACCCCATCTTCTCTTATCTGTGCGAAGATAAAGGCATATTGCTGTACTGTATTATCCCCGTCGGCTTGGGAAACCCTTTGTTCGATAATATTACTGGCAAGGCGCACGCTAGTACTTTTGTGGGGTATAGGGACCGAGTCAGAATCTGGGGTAGAAGATAACCTACCTTCCTTTCATGACCAGCATCAAGCCAGGTGATGCTACAGCCGCCCAAGGATTGATTGCTGCCGTTAGCGGCCGAGAGGCGAGAGGACTTATTTCGGCAGTGATATAGTGATGAACGCAGTGCTCGGAAGCTTTTTCTAATCAGTCCCGGATCCCAATAAGCGGAAAGAAACGAGTACGGAGATACAGCTGGTATCTTTTACACCCTGTTTTGGTAGGGATTCCTAGCCACTTGATACTTTTCTTGATTTGGCTGTGCTAATTAAACAAGCAGAAAACTTGATGTCGCAAGCTGTAGCTCAAATCAGTTACTACTACAATTGGGAAATCTGTAGTCCCCCTGTGCAGACAAGGGGTGGAAGGCACTTACTTCCGTACCAGCTGTACCTCCATGAAGGACATAATTTTTGCTCCACATGACCGAGCGGTCCAATTGCATAGCAGTACTAGCCGAGAACTAGATCTCTTCAAAGCCCGAACGGAATGGTAGGTTTGTACGAAGGCGTGCTCTCTGCGACAATATGTTTTTAAACTCACAGTTAGACTTTCGGGGCAGTAACGGCTCGGAGAAGCTACAGCAAACGTCTAGTAGTTGATGCAGGTGGTAGAAACATGACCTCCAATTGTGCTTGTCAGGGGGGTGAGGGCTCCAGAGCCATTGACACATTGTTTTGCTGCCAGAGCTACTTCGCCCAGCTTGAAAAGTTTCATTGCGGTCATTCGGACAACATCTCGAGCGAAATTTCAAGGGCATGTCTGGTCTAAGACCTAACCAGAGGTCTCTGTACTTCAAAATGTTCATTACCATTTCTGAAGAGATAGATACTCCCTGTGGCCAACATTCGACACGGCCAACATTCCAATGGAGTCTCTCGAAATGCGGAGTTCGGGACCTTCAAAGCGGCTCGACCAGCCTACGATCTGAGCACCAGACCTCCATTCATCTATACCCCGAAAGTGTTTCACAGCGTCTTGCGCGCCTGCGAGAGGTACGTTATACAGTATCGAATTTACCGTACCCTTGACTTGCGGTGAAGGAGACACTAGTGAATAGTAAGTTTGACTTGTCTAAATCTCTGCTACGTATAAATGCAAGATGCAGACCTTGCCTAGCCAACAGACAAGAAAACGGCGCACACTCGATAGTAATGCACCGCTCGGGAGATGGTCGAGAAACTCTCCGGAACCTAGGTATTCTGTTCAGAGATTGCAACCTTTAGCAATGAAGGCGAGGAGACAATATTTTGCCCATATGATGGTGGGTTGGTTTGCCGCCCCTGTTTCAATAATCAGCTAACTATTAAGAAAGAAGACCTGCCAATTGGTCCTCACAACAGGCATAAGCATGTTCTATGAGTATGACGTGAAAATGTTCCTGGAAATGCGGTACCCAGAGGCAATACTCCAGACATAAAATGTGGAGTGCGGGTGCGTCGGTCCGGAAGTGCTTGAGAACCATTCGCTGGCTTGCTAATCCGGGAGCAAACCCAATGCCAGCGAAATCTGAATTATGGGCTCTGACAATCAACACACCTGGACATCGAAGCTTGAAGGCGCTTCTACGCGTCTTCTAGTCGGTGTCTGACGCCGAACTGGCTCCGTCAGGCTTCGAAAGCGTCTTATTGTGGAACGTCCCATCGAAACATGGAAGAGATAAGA
The DNA here is from genome assembly GCA_900074895.1 of Rhynchosporium secalis. Lineage (NCBI taxonomy): Eukaryota > Fungi > Ascomycota > Leotiomycetes > Helotiales > Ploettnerulaceae > Rhynchosporium > Rhynchosporium secalis. Next base: position 69,840 of record FJVC01000186.1, read on the forward strand.
TTCCAGATGCTGTTCGAAACTCGGAAACTTTTCCTCGCACACCGCATTATTCCCACAAGGCCAAGAGAGCATTTCACTACCCCCAATCCTATCTTTATGTCAGAAGTGTGGCGCACCGATGTGAGCTACTGAAACCATTACTTTAAGGCGGAACATAGGGCAGTTTGATCGCGAGTCTCGCGACGGCGCGAGAATCATGGAGATCCCTTTAGCCTTTTCCACGAACATGCGCTATTCTCGAAACAGTAGAAGACTGCGATTCAGAGAGCGGTGAGTGCTTAGCTGGTTCGTAAGGCTTTACTGCCGCTGAAGATCCGGTAGTGGAGGGATGTTGCTTCACCTCACGCCTATCAGCCTCTCCAGCCGCCGTTCAAGGCTCGCTGGCAGCCTTGCGACAGCAGCATTTTTTGTTGTATGTATCTGGCCTTGTGGAAAGAGTGGGTTATTCCCAATATACTTAGAGTTGTTGGTGATGTAGTCGACTTTGATCTAATCCTTGGCTCTGGGGCCTTCCTCGCTCATGATACTTCTCGTCATCGTCAGCGAAGACATTCTGTGCACCTCATTTCAGCTCACCGTTTTGATTTCCCCGTTCTTTGCCGGTCTTTGCCGTTGTTTGCCTTGTCCTTCAGCGTGGCAGCGGGATGTGAGTATTGATTGGCTCCAAGTTCGCGATGCGAAGCGATCAATGCCAAATGAGAACTATGGATCGGAGATACGCCGGCCAATCTCAAGGTCTCCTATACTCGGACTGACTACTTAGTAGTTGGGGCTAGAGGCTTGGTGAGAACGTTGAGCCGTTGCTTTGCTCGCTCGCTTGGGAGTCCCGCATCGAATCGGGGCTAGTCTGTGCTTAGCCGAAACCTTATTTCATCTCCATCGCGCTACAGTGCACTGCCGCCAATCAAAGCCCGGACTAGGGAAGATGGTCGGCGAAGTTGATGACCTGGAATTGGGTTATTCGTTGGTCATTCAACTGAAGACGGGAGGTTTGGAATTGGGGATTGGAATTGGAATTGGGATTGGGATTGGGATTGGGATTGGAAAGACCCGGAAGATTGGGATAATTGGGGAATATTGGATCGTTCGGGTGTTGAGTGTAATTCTACATGAGCCCCCTGTCTGAGCTAATGGTGAGTGAGACAGCCGTTGCAGATACTGAGCAACTCTAGGTAGGCTTTGTTTCTGCCTACTCTTCCCTTCCCTGCTTGATGCGGGTTTGCCATAGCATCTATCTGAAATATGAAGTTCACTAAGGTATCATATCAGCCTTTCGAATCTTTGGTGCGTCGCATTGCAGGCCTCGAGACGAGGAAGAGGGAGATCTGTCAAAAAGGTTACTAGAATACATGCCTTGGACGTATGGGGAGTACTGTAAGTTCAAGCCCATCGCCTCAAGCTTGGCTCAGACACATCACGCAATAGGTAGCCTAGCAGAAAGTACTGGACCTCAGTTTAACCCCATTGGAGTACTTATAGGCGCCGCTAATCCGTTTTAGTCTTTTGCTACAGTACTTATGTCGCTCAATGTGCTCTATCCGGCTAGCCGACGATGGAGATTAGGTTTGCCCCATTTTGCTCCTCTCTGCTCCTCTAGAGTTCCATTATACTTGGAAGCCTACTACAGAAGTAGGTATTATTATGTCCGTGGTAATATTATGTCCGTGCCCATGCCACACTCCCAGTCAAGACCAACACCAACCATGGGAGTGCCAGGACAGTTTCCCCGTACAGTACAGTTCAGACTCTTCCAGGACATTCAGTTCCTCATTTTTGTAGCCTGCCCTGCTGACCTGGGCCCTGCTCATGGGTTTCATTTCCTTCCAATAAGAAGAGGCCAGTATTTCATGCCATGCATAGGTACCCACTGGCTCAGCCTTCTCTCCTCTCCCCAGCCAGTATGGGTCTGCCATTTAGGAGATCTCAAGCAATAGTCTGGGTAACGATCTGAGTGATGACTACTCTGACGAGTGGCCCTACCTTTCTCATACCGTTAGCATCGTTACTTTGATTTGCCTGTAGTCTAAGGTATGGCAATTCAATTCTTCTCAATATTCCGATTTCCAGAAAGATTTTCAACGCCGATATTCAAGCTGAAGCCAAGTTTGACCCTTGTAGAAAGCTGGTATCAGCTAGAGACTGGCGCTAAAGCTAGAGCTAGATCTCGGACACGAGCTAGAACTAGATTGTTTACCATCTCCCCTGTCTAAATTTGCGATCTACCTTACTGGACCCACTGGCCCAGCAAGGCAGTGCCTCGAGACCCACGATTTCATGTAGAAGTATCCGGAACGATATTCCCGCCAGTTTAACGTTATCTTTTCAAACTATGTTACTACGAGTTTACTTGGAGGTAAATTGTGTCGACCACGTATACTTTTAGCTGATTTTATCCGCAACACACTTCACGTCTGGTCAGATCCCTTCTAGGCCTAGTTCAGTCATGTCGAGTTCAAGTCCAAGTTCCTTAGACCTAAAGATTTCTCTCGCTTTGTTTCCGAACTGCTCAGGTATCCATTTAGGTTATGGCGCTTTTCTTCGCTTCGCTTCATATCCAGCTCCATTTTTAAATTGCGACTAAGATCCAATCCACCTCGTACTTGAGGTATTAGCACCTTAGTAGTATAGCAGTAACTGCCCCTCATCATGGAGAGGTGCCCGCCTCCGACGATAGTACTATGTAGTCTGTGCCTCTACACTGCTAACTACAGTAGTAGTAGTAGTATGAGGCTTTCTGCGACTGCTCTCTCTCCTCTGCTGATCCCCCCGATTCAACCACTGCCTCTTTTCGGTCATCAGCCATCAGCCATCAGCCATCGGCCATCGGCCATCACCCACCGCTGTTCGATAGAGCATGGATGGCCATCACCACCCACGGCTACTACCACTACCACTACCACTGCCGTTACGCTACTCTGCTCTAACTCGACCGCACCACACCAGTCCAGTCCAGCCCCAGCCCAGCTCGAGAACACACATACCTCTACTCCGTACTATAGATGGATACCTAGGATGGTCAATTCCATATTCCAAACCCCAACCCCCCAGCCCCCAGCCCTAAACCCAACCTGAATCATGTCCCGACCCCTGCTGGATCTCCGACATGTGCAGCTTTCCCAGTTGCCCGTCACCGTCACCGTCACCGTTACTACTGCCCTCCCTACCTACATCAATGCAACGGATCCCCGTCTTGACCATGCCTTACTTCTCGGGATTTATATCCATTCTCCACTTCTTCGTCAACTTCCAAACTCGCCCCGCATACCGCATTTCGCAAAGCCTTATCACGCGGAGACTTTCGACCCATATATCAGTTCCAGATATCTTCACGGGACGTCCCTGACACTAGACTCCTCCGTTATACCGCGTAGCAAGAAGGAACACTTATCTCCACCTCTCGCTCCTCTTTATACTCAGCTTCCTCGCCCTCATCCACTTCACTGTCCTTGCACCGTTCAAGTGTTATGTCCAGCACAACAATCATCACTGCTGCCATGTCGAGTACCGGTTCCAACAGCCCCATCTCAATGGATGTAGAAGAGCCTCGGAAAAAGGGTTCGCTATCCTCTCCATATTCTCATCAAGACAAGCACTGACAGACAGAATCATAGGTTCCCGTGGAGGCAAGAGATCTGTAACTCATCTCAGTAAAGCTCAACTGGCACGCAAGCGCGCAAACGATCGAGAGGCGCAACGGAACATTCGGCAGAGGACAAAGGAACATATTGAGAACTTGGAGCGGAAGGTCAAGGAGTTGGAACAGGGCAGTCGATCGGGAAGCATCGAGCGAGTGCTGAAGAGGAACCGGGACTTAGAGGAGGAGGTGGAGAAGCTCAGGGCACAAATTACCGGACATCACACACCTATTACTGGACACCACACACCAGTTTTAAGCGTTCAAATACCGCCGGAGATACCAGATGATATGATGCTCCCTCATAAAGTCGAATTGGACTGGGCACGAACTCCGACGTGGCCACCCACTGCGGCACATCTCCCAATACTGAACACAAGCCAGCATATTGCAACCTCGAACGCAGGCTACCCGTCTACCACATCATATCCTGCAAGCGCATCATCGATGGGATATGAAGGCGAGGGTTCAATATACACTCCAACGGAAAGCTGGGGCAGTCCAGTACCATACGGTAGCGGGCCCCAAAGCTCCCAAGGCCTTGCCAAGTCCGTCCCAGCCTGGTCACACTCACCGGTCGACCCTTCCTTTTCCCACCAAGCACATATGCAGCAAATGTCCAGTTTCAACATTGATGTAAATAATCAGCACCACCCATATACTACTAGCACAACATGTTGGCAAAACACGCCGCAAAACTATACTGCTGCTACACATCCCCATGCTTGGCAAATGTCCACGAAATTGAAAACCCCAGTTACGTATCTGGATCAGCTAATGCACAGCGTGATCCATGCCCAACGACATCTCTTCGCCTCTTCTCCAACTTCCCGAGAAGAACTTTTAACCCCCTCCTACCCATCTGTTCATATCCTATTCGGTCAGCCTGGCCCGCCCGAGAAATCGCCTTCCGAAATGACGATATTCATGGAGAAATACGCCAATGTTCTTTCGACTCGTGGATTTCCCATGATTCCGGAGAAGCTCAGTTCGTTCATGTGCATGTATCGCTTCGTGCAGTGGCAAATCTCGCCAACGTACGAAACCTACAACAACCTCTACGAATGGCAAACTCCGCGGCCTTGCCAGCTCATGATTCCTCACCCTGCGTGGATGGATCTTCCTCCCTGGGGCAAATTCAGAGATCGCGTTATCGAAGACCAGGACAAATACGACACAGAGGAGTTCCAGCTAGATTATGCGTCAAATTTCAGAGTCAATTTCCCAGGAGATCCGATGAAAGCTCTTATCTTCGACAACGGGAAGATGCTCATTAGTCCACTGTTGGAGAGGCATCTGAGCGACATCACACACTTGAGTATGAAGAAGGCTTTCGGAGACAAATATCCTGAGTTTAGGGATGTGTGTCGGATTGATGATGTGTAAGCGGATGCACGATGACGAGGATGATGAATATCTCTTTTTTTTTTTGCATTATGAAGGAACGGCTGTTATGATATCAATTTGTATTTGTCACTTTTATTTCCTTTCCTTGGGCTTGGGAGTCATAATACGGGCGTTTTCACGAACACGACAATCGCGGTAGGAACTATTGTTTTGTTGGTCCGGATGTCTTTGGCGATGTTGGGAATACCAGGCTGGTTGGGGGTCGGATACCAGACGGATACTTCTGTACAGAGGGGTTGGGAACTTGATACCGATCGAGCCGGCGAGTTCTGGCGTCACTTTAGTATGTTTGGATTGGTTTGATAAGTTTACTGGCAGATCACTAGATTTAACGTAAGTAAGGAAGGCGGAGCATATGTCTATTATTGTATAAATGTATATAGTAGATGAATTTAACCAACTGTGGACGATGATCTGCATGCAGTTCTTGGGAACAAGATAAATTTGATATCTAATGAACCTGCGTTTTCGGATTGCACCGCTCCCTCGTGCTTTCTATCTCCCTTTCTTTTGCCTGCTATGTTCTCATAACCCTCAGTTCTGCTTACCATTGCATACGGCCAATTGGTGTTGTGCTGCTTGTTACTTTCGAATGTCTTCTTTCAGATGATTAACACGTTCAGTTCCTATTCGGTATGCACATACTAGGTACACACATACCCGCTTCCGCTCCCCGCCGACCGAGTAACTCAATTCCAAACCTTAAACAAACCATACCACACCTGATCGACCCCTCGCAATTCCTCCCTCAGATCCACCATCCTCCCCGGCTACCCAAACCACCAGGATGATTGCCGGGCAGTCAGCAATCATCGGGATTTGAACTCTAAACACCTTCATGTAGATGAACTCTAAGCTCCTTTACGTGAGTAGGGTGGTAGCCACCGGCTTTCCTGATTAGGTTGAGGAGCCTAAATGTGCCTTCCTTGGTGACTGACCACCGCCGGATGGCTGATTCCTCTTGAGAGGCTATCGCTTCCCCCAGATATGGCATGGCATGCATCGAAGACGTCCATTGTTTGATGGCCAGTGAGTGACTACTCTGTGAATCTGAACACCCCATGCGCAATGAGAGGGTGGGTAGGTTTGCAACATGAGGAGGTTTGGCGTTGAAAAGAGACCCTGGAAACTCTATCTCGGATTCCGCACGGCCGTACGAAGGTTTCAACCCCACGAAGAAAGCTGAGTAGATAAATTGATAGCTTGAAAGGAGTCTTGTGACAACGTATGTACTTTCTTGTGATATGACCCAAGGAAAGACATGAACCGAGGAAAGACATGACCGAATGCTGACTCGTCCTCATTCGATAACAGGAAAGAATAGTGAGTGAGTGGTTGGTTGTACGTGCCAGGTTGGCAATAATCCTGGAGATGAGAATAAGAGCTTACGTGGGCGGCGGCATATCAGGTCCTCTACGAGTAGATATACAGCGGAGCTTCTTTCCGAGAGCACTTCTCTTTGAAAGGAATAGATTTCCGTGACTAGGTTCAATTTAATGTCTAATAGGTCTGACAGATTCTATACGATCGGCATTTTCCTTCTGGTTTATTCAGGTCTGGGCATAAATGGTGGAGAGAGAAAGTGATGGTGTGCTGGATCCGAGTGATCTGGAGACCTTATACTTACTTCGCCTTGCTACCTCCAAATATATGCGCATGGTGAATGATAGTTATATATATGGCAGTTTGACATGAGCGTGTGCTTGCAAGTAAAAGAAAAGTACCAAGTGGTAATCGGGGAGTAGGAATATTCTCGACGTGAATGAATTACTAAAAGGCGACCTAATGAGTGGGTATCTTTTCAAGGAGATGCCATCGTCACGGTCGGTGATGTGGTAGAAATACAGATGTATAGCATTTCACAATTTTCAAGAAAGAAAATTTCATGAAGAAGTGAATGAGGCATTTCATTATGTCAATGGGACTATATTTAAGGTTAAATTGACGTCGTGGCATAAATGCCTTCAGGACCTAAAACTAGGTATAGTGGAAGGTTACAAACATGCCTGGGAGTATAGTATACGTCTGTTCCGCAACTATTCCTAACATACAGGCAGTGATAAACATAAATGAATTGGCTAAGTTGAAAGATGTGTCAATCAAAAAGTATTTCCTTGAAGTGGTTGTAACGAGTGACGACGTTATGCATGGCGAACAAGGGCATAGAGCATTTCGTTTATGGCCACGAGATATGATGGACGGAGAAATATGTTTCTGGGCGAGACAGTTCTTCTAAGTTAAACTTTTATCCTTGTTACCTCAGCAGAATATTTGATCTCAATTCGACACTCTCTGCTCCCAGAACCAAACCATATAGATGAACCCCCAGAAAAGGTGTGCGAATAGAAGCTCTGCAAAAGCGTAGTTATATTATAGACAAGGTCTAGAGACCTTAGAAAGAAAGCTATAGAAGTAGAGGTCTGTGCGCAACTAGCTGATAGGGGGTCCAGTGATATCACAAGTCCACTACCTATAAGTCTCGCCCTCGAGACCTCTAATTAATATACTAAAGTAAACTATATAATATAGCTGCAAACACACCTCTAGAACTAAGGACTCCTAGAAGTCCACCTAAATAACTCCCCCTAGAGACAAAGAATATCTCCCTCTAATATCATAACTTCTAAACCCATATATTATAACTCTATAATCCATAACCTTAAACCTTCTAATTATATTATCAAACTCCCTATTCTAGCTGCTATATACCTAGTATAGATTCTCTCTCTATAACCTCAATTCTCCTACCCGTCCTAAGCTTAACTAGTAGAGAATATCTGCTCTTCTTAGCTCTAAGGTTTTAATATAATAGTAATCTTTCCTCCTATCTATTTATAAGGTATAAGTTTCGCAGATAAAAGGGCTTTATTTAA
>FJVC01000286.1:0-34851 GCA_900074895.1 Rhynchosporium secalis
CTCCTTATTCTTTGAACTACCCTCAAGCTCTGCCCCTGCATCACTTAGGCAGCCTTCTATAGTATAAAATAGCCTATTATCGACTGTAATAGCGATGCAGAGGCTTGAGGATAGATATCAGGATAGCTATAAACCCGGCACACGGAGAGAGAGGGGGTATATGCATGGTATATCATCAATCTATTATTCAGATAGTATAGTAGATACTACTATAGCTAGTGAAACATTGATTAGGAGAGATATAATTAGGGGGATAGAGGTATATACCCAGGATGCAGAGGGTGAAGATGATTCTGTATAAAGGAGGGGGCTAGCGATATACTGTACATAGTTATGCATATAAATCTTGGTAGTGATAAATGCACTCCTCATTTCGGGCTCGCTTCGTTAGCGTACTGACGTTTAGCTATTCACGTACTGACGTTTAGCTGTGGCCTTTTGAAAAGTTTTGATCCTTTGATCCAGGGTCCGATGCCGTGGATACCATACTGTAGGGCAGGGTGGGCGAGGGGGGCTGATGAGAGGCTAGGGTGGTTTATCGATAAGACTGTGCGCGACTGTAGTATAGCGAGCGTAGCACTACTCCGTAATCGTCCATGTCCGGATCCGGAGTATCTCACAAATGGCCAGCTGGCTGACTGGCTGGTTAGTGGAACTGCAACTCGGAAAAATATCGCGCTGTTCTCTCTCGCCGGCATCAGCACATCAAGCTTCTGACTTTTCGCCAACTTGAACCACAAGTAGCAGTGTTGAAGTGGGTCGCTCGGATCGGGTTGGTTGAATTGGGTCTGCTTCCCATCCTCATACAAGTATTTCCATCTGAAAGCGCCACCTTACTCAAAAGCATTACTCCGAAAGGTCAGGTCTACCATGACATCGGAAAGCTCCGAGGAGAAACTGAGAAAGAACAGAAATCTTGGGAGCGACAGGCAAGTTAATGAATAGCCCGATTGAGCTATATAGTAATCAGTGTAACTTCAGCCTACGAGCGAGCTAATGATCTCAGCTGAAGCTGCACACACAGTGCAGAAGCCTCCATAGGCTCAAAACTGGCTACGTACCTAGTTATGCATCCGAACGTTTTCTCCCGCTTTGGATATCTGCGAGGCCCTTGCATCGGGAATCAATATGAATTTGATACAGCTTGATCTTCATACCAAAATTTCTCAAAGGCCTGGACCAACCCTTATCACAGATCTTGTGTGATATGCAAGGCGGTGCAATGTCGCCGAGAGGTACAACAGCTCCATCATATCGTGACAGCTCACAAAATTCATTCCGATGTTTTGGGCTGCATCTCATGTACCTAGTAAAAGAACTGGCCCTGATCGGAACAAACCCACCTCCACAGGTATTTACGTTTGCTTTCTGTACTTTGAGACAGTTCATTCCCAAGTTGCACAAAAGGAGAAGACTTGTCAAACTCCACTGTCAACAGCCTCCAGGTAAAATACAAGTGCAGTAAGAATACCTACCTACTTGTGGCTGCATGTGTGATCGCTGGATTCCTTGTAGGGCTGTCGCCGATCCACACCGCTGTTTACCTTCTCGCTTCCTTGCCGGCACCTTCTTTTCTACTGCATGTCAGGTAAACCATGTGATGAGCCGACCTCTTTCGTGGCCAACTTTTTATGCAGGGATGCCCTCGATGGGTGGTACATACGAAGAAACCAGACCATGATTGGTCTAAATAGAATGGATGATGGTAGAACTCAAATACCTGTCTCGAACCGCTGACGGGTCAAATCATCTATCCAAGCCCTGAAGTGGCGTAATGTAGACTGTTCTACATACAAATTCATGGAAACTTTTTGGTCTGATTTCGATTGGCCATCGCGCTTGACATCTGAGTACTACGGGAGATAGTGTTACCCTACTATGGCAGGCACGATGGGCGCAACTGCCATAATGGAAACCCTATGGCCTGGGAGCTATCTATGTCTTCTTTTGAACCCATATTCAATGCCACCAAACTGTCGCCAAAGGTCATAACAGAGAGGGGTACATCAGCCACAGTGTTCCAGCCATCAATCGATTCCAATGAAGGCATTCGACATCGCCGAGTCATTTTCTCTTCGGAAGCGCTTGAACACAGAGGAGGAATCGGTTACCATAGTATTTGGTACAGGTAAAAATGCCTAGAGATTCCAGGGACCATCATCACGACCGACGGGAACGACATCACAGCTCGAAAGATCCGAACCATCGAGCTCGCAGGGATCACTCGTCAGAAGCAACTCAATTAGACCGCCGAAATGCGAAGCCACTGAAGGAAAGCTCTGGAAAGCCCTTGAACGGAGACAATGATTATGTTCGCCAATGGCTTGCTCAGATCAGCGGAGATATCAATGAAAACGAGGCGCTCGTAACTCGGGATACTAGTGAGTATTCTGTTAGAATTCCATCATCTTTCGAATGTTTTCTCTGTGCTGACGTCGCGAACCCCAGACCAAGGAGTCACTAAAGCAATCAATGCTGAACATCCATCTCGTCGGACATCTGCAGACTCGGTGAATCTACCGAGGCTCTTGAAGGGAAAGAGGAAGCGCCATTCATCCTCAGATAGCTCGCTTTTAGAGGTGCCTGTCAGACCTCGATCATATCAGTCAAATCGGGTTGATCCGAAGCTGGCATCCTTGAAGCCACCAGAGAAACGGCCAACTCCACCTCGGAAAAGACAACGAGTTGAAGCTTCCGATTCTGGCGTCACCAATCACTCTGATGTACTAGGACCTGCCAAAGAAACGTTCGAGAAGAGAGCACGCCACAAGACACGTGAAGATCGTTATGAACCGAAGAAGAAAGAAGCGAAGAGCAAGCGCAATGATGAAAAGCCAAGCAGGAAGAAGCGAGAGAAAAGGGGAGACCGCAAGAAAATAGCCAAGAAATCTGGGGAGGAATTGATCCAGAATTTCAGCTCCAAGAACATTTCTCAGGATCGTTTGACCGTATGCGTAACTCAAGATTGAATGGAAGAAGACTGACCGTTGTAGATCCGCCCATCTCATGGTCTTGGAATTTTCAGTAATGGTCGGGCTTCGTCTCCCGCAAGACGTCGGGGATGTGAGTGTGCTTCGTGATACAAGAGAAGTCCATACTGAACAAGCATAGTGCCAGACCTTGCATTTGCTGAAATGGAATTTCTTCGCCATTCAACAGGACATGAACACAGTAAGACAGGCGAAACGGTCATATCAAGTTACCGAGAGAGAGAAAAGAAGAAAAAGAAAGCATTAAAGAAGCAGGACGAGATATCAACTTTCTTTAAGCCAAGAGTACCTCTTGGAGATGTTTCGCCTAATGTTGGCAACCCGCCATCTTCACTTGCCAGGGAAGAACATTCTTTGTACTCTAAGCAACTTGAGTCTGAACGGGACGCAAACAACTGCCATCGTTTAAAGCCCGGTTGTTTTATGGTCGAGCCACAGGGCAGATACGAAGCAGCGGTGATGTTTAGCCAACACAAAACCAACCTCAACCTCTCTCCAAGCATTATTCGCTCCACGAACCTCCCTGGCTCTGCAAGAAGACTGTCAGACAAAGCGACGACATATGTGTCTTGGTCGGAAAGTCAGATATCTCCTGCTCGCACGTCACTTCATGGTAATTCCGACCAGGGACCCTGTAGTCAAACCCCCGAGTCAGTTCGGCGTGCACTTGTAAACACTGGCATTTTCAGAGATACTGGGATATTCAAATATCCCAGCTTGCAGGACTCAAGAGATAAGGATGGAAGACAAGCGCATGGAGCGTATAATGATCGACCAGAGACTTCTAGGGAAGAAAGAGCAACCGAGATAATGAGCTCTTCGGAATCTGGCTCCGAAATATCAGAATCTCTAGTACAAGATACACAGAGCTCAACGGAAAAAATCTCGAGCGGTGATGTTTTGGACGAGCTTCTGATTCTACCGCATGAGAATGCAATATCTAATAGGGTCAGGACCATCAGCCATAACGTCCCCAGCCGCCAGCGCATTGTTGTTGAACATTACGATCCCAAGCTTGGCTGGCGTGAGGATCCAAATGTCATCGATCACAGTCGACCTACATCCGCTGCACCGATGAGGAGTTTCGATCCTCAAAGCGAAAGGCCTACTCGCACTCTCAGCCGCGAACAACTTGCAAAGAATGCTCGTATCAAGTTGCCAAAAAGACCGGCAACAACTGAACCCTTTGGCCGTGATATGAGGAATGGTCCCAACTCGGCCAAGGACAAAGAACAATTTCACGAGAAATTGAGTTCACATGCTTGTCGTGGGGCTCAGTCGAAGGAGGATGTGATACGTGCTGGTATTTCGAGTATGTATGGCATTTCAGGGCCACGACCACTGTTCAACACAGTCTCAAACTTGTCTCTTCCAACTATGTACGAAGAACTTCAGGAACACTCTCCAATTCATGGCGAGGTTGTTATGCCGGAAATGCGATCTTGCTTGGAGGATGCTTCCCAAGAAGCCCGCCCTCACTTAAACTTGAAGCTTCAAAACGATGGGTTTCAAGGAGGAAGCCCTCTTCAACTGGAAGCCCAAGCAAGCAGTCCAGTAGTGCTGAACTCGAGTGATATCAATACTGGTCTGGACCGCAATGAGGGTCGCCTGCGCTTTCCGGTCGGAGGATCTTGGACTGGCAATTATTTAGGTAGCACATCCTTAGGTGTCCCAAGACTGCCAACTTTAGTAGGTGCTGAGTCGTTATACTTGCGACAAATGCAGAAACAAACAAGTTCACCGCAATTCGCGCGCGACAGGTTCGTATATGAACTAGACGGACCAGCCTGGGAGCTCTCACTGCCCGCTAATGTTGAAAGTCCTGGGTATCTACATGAGCAGAATGCCGCAGATCTCGCACCATACGATTCTGTTCTTGACTATCGCAATGGGCCTGCACCATTTCATGAGTACGAAGGTACCCTCGAGGATTTGGCAGCTGAAAATCTGATCGAACAAGGGATTCGGCATCTCGAGGCGTCCGACCACATTCATGTTGACCAAAATATGCTTGGGGGCGACTATCTCTATGAGAACGAGCAGGTATATGAGGAAGAGCCAGCTTACGTCGGGCCACACCAGTCGGCATACCAAGGGTATGACTACAGCGACAACCTCTCCCAGGCGCACTATCATCGTAATGGATATTGGCAACCTCAGGGCCGGTACTGACAGATCAGATATCACTACACTCACTGGTCTTGGAAGCACAGGGGAGGTCACTGATGAGGAAGAATGCACGTTTTTAGATATCAGCTTTGCGTATCCAATTCGATTACATGTACAGCATTCTTCTTCTAGGCGATCTGTCTGCTCATATTCTACTCCTAGACTATCTCTGACCTGCAATATTCAAACTCGTGTTCCGTGCTCCATACCTTCATTTATATATACACTCACCCAACCATCCACACAACCCTCTACTCCGGCTCCTGGCCCTTCCACTTCTCTTTCAACTCCCCAACATCAAACCCACACCTCTCCGCCCTCCTCACAACACTCCTCGCCTTCCCCACCACCGGCACATCAATCATTTTCCCATCCAATGTCCATGCTCCCCTTCCGCTCCTATCCGCCTTCTCATCCGCAACTACCACTCTAACAGCCCACTCCACCTCTCTTTTCCCCGGCGCAAACGCTCTTTGCACAGCTTCTACTTGACTAGGATGAATACACTGTTTCCCATTAAAACCTAAGCCTCTCCCTTGCACACATTCTTCTTCTAGAGTTTTAGAGCCGGAAGGCCCGCGGAACGAGGTGCATACTAGGTCTATCGTGGAAGGAAGGGAGAATGCCCGCGCGGCGGTCACTATGGCAGATCGCGCGTAGAGGAATTCCGTTAGAGAGGGTGTTCGCGTGAGGGAGAGGTCGAGAGCGAAATCTTCAGCTGCGAAGACGAGGCCGGAGAGGTATGGTGACGCTTTGCAAATCTCCCCCAGATTCATGATCGCCTCTGCGCTTTCGATCAGGGCTATGATTTTCACTGGAATCGTCCCTGCTTTCCCGTTCTGCCGCTCCGGTAGCTGATGCCGTAACACATCGGTCACAAAATGCAGATCGGAAGCTTTGTTTACTTTCGGTAGGACTATTGCGTCGAGGTGTTTCGCACGTAAGATTGTGGTGAGGTCGTCGAGGGCCAGGCCGGTTGCGACGGCGTTTATGCGCACTGACAGCTCGTTTATGTTGGATGGTCGGGAGGGTTGGGAGAGGAAGTTTAGAAGGGATTTCCGAGCTTCGGGCTTTTGGGAGGGTGTTACGCTGTCTTCGAGGTCGTAGGAGACGGTGTCGAGAGGGGGGAGGGAGAGGGATTTTTGGAGGAATTTCGGTGAAGATGCTGGGACTGGAAAGATAGAGGTTAGCTGGTAGCTGGACGTCAAAGAAATTGAGGAGGATCCGAGAGTTGAACGTAGTTATGGGAGGAGAGACGGTAGATGTGAAGCTCGGGAGGTGAGGAGCAGTACCGTATAAGAGAGCCCGGCGAAGGATACTGGAGGTAGACATTTTTCAGATATTAATTGAGGATCATTGAACAGCCTCTTGAGCTTTATAGATGGTAATTAGTGACTGGAGACTGTAAAGTGAGGATGTAATATCGAGAAGAAGTCAAGGCAACCCCTCCTCGAGGCTCAGGATCGCCCTCGGCACCGCAAGGCTACAAGTCAGCCTTCTCATCCAGCTCCACTTCCCGTCCTTGGCAACAGGGGCCAGCTACCTGCGTAGCTTCTTCTAGTTGAATCTCAGAATGTGATGCCGTACGCGGCTCTCCAGGACATTTCAAGTAACACGCGCCTCACCCAACAAGCAGACTACGAATCGACCAACGATGGAAGGAAGTCAAGTACCGCAGGGCTCGCTGAGCTGGAGATTATCATCACATCCTATCACGCTACTGTGCTTCCTCATTTTCCGCATCTGTAAGTGCTGATGTGGCCTGTTATGATGGAATTAAGGGAGGCAGTAGAAACGAAAAGAGAGCTGACAAGAGGATTGCAGCAAGTTTACTGGTTTATCTATTCGGGTTGCTGTTTACAGGGAACTTGTATGTTACTCTGTTCATTCGCTATTCCTCCTCTACCCCTGCGCTCAAGTCCAAACCAGCACACAGCCCAGATACACCAAAGAAAACCTTCACTAACAAATCCCACCCAGCGTCCTGATATTCATAATCACCATCCTCCTTCTCGCCGCCGACTTCTACTACCTCAAAAACATCGCCGGACGGCGCCTCGTCGGTCTGCGCTGGTGGAACGAAGTCGATGCTCAAACAGGCGATTCTCACTGGGTGTTCGAATCCTCGGACCCGGCTGTGAAGATCATAAATGCGACAGATAGCCGCTTCTTTTGGATCGCGCTGTATTCGCAGCCACTGCTTTGGGTTGCGTTGGCTTTTGTTGCGATTTTTAGTTTCGAGTTTATTTGGTTGACGTTGGTTGGTATGTTACTTTTCCTGGGGATGATGCGAGAGGGGGAAAAGGGATTGGGGCTTTGATAAGGGGATCAGGCTAATTCGATTGTGTATAGCTATTGCGCTGAGTCTGACGATCACAAATACTCTGGCTTTCTCGAGATGCGATAAATTTGGTCAGGCGTCCAATATGGCGGGTAGTGCGATGTACTCGGGAGGTATTGCAGGAAATCTGGCTACTGGTATGATTGGGAGGTTCTTCTCGAGGGGTTGAAGCTACATCTTAGAGTTTGATGATTGAGGATTCGAAAAGGTTGTATGTAAAACACTTATGACAACAATAACAGAAGGACGTAATTAGCGCATAGGTGTCAGGGACCTTAAGAGTTTGATGAGATAGTATGTAGGCACACCGAGAAGTTGCGAATAATATTATACTACGAATTGTTTTGATCTTGCGGAGTTTTGAAATCTGCTCGTACAAGCTGTTTTGCGTGATCTGTTGTCTTCAATGGCTATGTCGAAAAAACGAAGCTATTTCGAGACCTCGCTAAAGTGCCGCAATAAATAATGCGACGTGCAACAAAACTTCGTGTAAGCGAGCGTGTCCTCAGACTAATAAGAACAGAGCAGTAAAGGTGAACTCGCCCCAGATAGCTTCATGCCTAGAGTAATTAGAGTAGTTAGCTGCCGATTACTTGGGTCTACCCATCTCACCAATCGAGTGAAGCATGAAGCTATTTGGAGATCTAGCTAAAGTATGGCAAAACATTGCGATGTGCAACAAAACTATGTGGAAGCTAGTGTGATGTAGACTACCTACCCAATGAGAGTGAGGCAGTAAAAGTGAACTTCTCGAGGCGGGATGCCCCGATTCTTGTTTTGATAGAAGAAGATATCTAGTTGATGATTACTCGCGTCTAGCTCATTTCGCGACAAGGAGGAGAATTGATGCTATTCAGAGATCTCGCTAAAGTCTTGCAGTAAATATTGCGATGTGCAACAAAAGTTTTGTGCAAGGGAGAGAGCGAGCTTGGGCCAATCGGAGAGAAGGAAAAAAGGTGAGCCTTGATCCAACTAATGCTGAGTACCCTTTTTATATGGGTTGTTGGCCATTACGGTAATCAGTCGCTTCTACAGGTCTTCCCGTCCGGCGGCAGAAAGTGAGGCTATTCAGAGATGTCCCTAAAAGGTCGCAGTAAATATTGCGATGTGCAACAAAGCTATATGCAACAGAGCAGACCAGGTCCAACGGGCCAATGGGAGGAAGGGATAAAGGTGAACTCGTGAAGGTTGATTCGAAGCTGTGGTCCAGCCGTGGACATTGAGTCTACTTCTCGCTTACGACGCACTAGTGGGAATGTATGAAAATACCTTGCTTGATCAGTTCGTGAGATGATGAAACTTTAAGGGGGGATGCGTCTTTATGCTGGGCTAGCTGAGCCATGCTTAGTTGAATGAGAGTGATTAAACTAATATGTATGTATTATAAAAGCTATATGCACGCTAACTTTGAATTCGTGTTATTTAGAGGACTTGGTTTTTTTTGTATTTTAAGAAATGAAATACACTCTCAGCAACCGTAACTGCTGAAAATCTTGAAACAATTGCCAGCTGGCTTCTTGTCTTGTTCGATCTCTCTTAGCAATAGTGCTGCCTCTCGCAGTATCTCTTCATGCCTTATATGAAACTCGTTCCAGAGACTGACTTAGATAAATTAAATCTATCTGAAGTCAAAGCTACTTTATTGCCGTAGGGAAATAAGAATTAAAGAGGATATCATTTTCTTCTTCCACCAAGGTGGTGTATGGTATGCAGGTCTACAGCCGTGCTAGCTTTTCTGATACCGAGCGAAGACACGAGGAGCAGATTGAGAATGTTTAGATCTGTCGAGTTAACTCTGAGGTGGCTTTAGACTTGCCTCCAGCTTGTTTCCGAAGCTAAGCCTGATAATAGTCAGGATCTGAAAGTCCCCAGGCTATGTCAACATAGTTCAGAGTCATTAGAGCTGCAATAACAGGCTTAAATACTTGCCGAGGAATCTTTCTTGCAATAATCGCCTTTGCTTGTACAGAGCGAGTTGGTAAATATAGCAGATGCCCTTTAAAACCGACTCTCAAATCCTCTTTCAAGCCACAACTCGCCCAGAAATCAACTTTCCTCGGTCTAGGCAGATTCACAAAAAGTGACCCGCTTCCAGGTGATATGTCGAAAGTCGGATCCCAGAGCCAGCTCTAATAATAGCGTGTAGATGTGAGTTCTTCTCTGTCCCCATTAACATCAAATCCACTCGTTGCTGCGATCTGCAACTACTACATCAGAGATTTCAATTCCGCAGAAGGATCAGTATTCCAGGACTTTTCGCTCGAACCTATCATAAATCATAAGTGTCAGGCCTTTTCGACCGAAACGTTTCATGCAATATACTTCTATGTCTCTGAAATTACTCAAGATTAACGACGTCCGACGGTGATGCTAGATGCTGTATGTATAGCAGCTCGACTGGGAGTCTACTGGATGGCTTATGGTATAGGAATCGGAGGAATCGTAGCGATCGAGCGAGCGGAGGAAGATGGTGTCCTGGAACTGGAATGAAGGGTACAGCCGTTTGAGACCTGCTTTTTGAGGGTCTGCCACGCCTCGAAAGCTTGTTGTCGTTCGGGGTAGGTGCGATTTAGATGGCTGTTGAAGCTTTGAATGTCGTCTAGGGTTTTCTGGAGAGCTAGATTGGTTGATATCTGAGAGCTCCACGAATCGGATTCACCATCAAGCTTGCAAGCTTAGATGCCTCTTCGCAGCAAATGTCCCTTGGTTTTTTCGAGTTGAGGTCAGCACTCTCTCGATAGACTAGACAGAGTGCGATGCGAGAAGCAAGGTTGACGAAGGTTGGTTGGTAGAAGCCTTAGTACGGTAATTTTTACTTTGATGAAACGGGGACTGGCTATGGCGGATTCCCTGCTATGTGTATTGGTAGATGATATTTCCAAATCAGGAGAGAAAGCTCTGCGGATAGCAAACCACAAAACGAAATGATGCAGTAGTTTACAGGAAGTAAGCGGAAGTGGAAAGGTAGTAAGAGGTGTCAGTGGAAGCACTAGTCTCGGAGTACCTTTTAAGACCCATCTTTATAGCAGGCTGCACTTGCAGAATGAGCGACGAGATCTTTGAAAACCAACCTTTTCGTTGTTTTGGCACATTATATTCCTTGAATGTACGAAATTACTTCAACCTAGGCCATTTGTCGTTTAGACTTAGGTTGGTTTTTTCTCTTGCCGAGATAGACATTTCTCCTTGCCACTTGTTAGAAATATTAACGATATTATGTGAAGTAATAGTTCAGGCGAGGTATCACTTTTTAGTTGTTTCTGTACCTGCGTAGCCACCAGACAAGGTTTCGTTTCGTCGGTCAAGAAAGCCGATTACCGTCCAAATACAAATGCAATGGCAGCGATCAATATCATCATATGGCTGTAGGGCTTTGATCAGAAAGATTGAAGGAAGGTCTGTAGAGGGAATAGTATGCAAGAGTAAATGCTAGTAGAAGGGATGTCGTGGTGTGAGAAACCGGGTAGATTCTGTATAGTCATTCAAATCTAATTTGCTGCGACTGCTATGCAGAAGGCCCGGCTGAAAGCCTCAAGACACGCGCTACGTCCGGTCCGCTTCCGAGTCGACAACGACAAAGCTTAACAGATTGCGTCTGCAGGAAATGAAGCAGGTGCCAGGCTGCCAGCAAAGCGAGGAAAGAAAATGATGTTGCATCGACAGCGAATATTTAGTGAGGTACAGTACAGAGATCGGATAGGATGATATTTTGAGAGGGATGACTGCACAAATAAATAACCATTACGGAATGGTCAAGTGACTCACTGGTCTGTTGAATGGCTGCTTGTGTCCTACTATAACTGGTCAACTGCGACTTTGTCCATTGTATCCAAATGTAGTAGTTATATGTATGATCAGGTAATATCTTATGGACGTGCGCGGGCGCGAGGATGTAGTCAAAAGCAGGCTCCTCGTATAATATAGGTACAAGCACAGCAGGTCCCTAGTCCCTGAAAGGACTCACACACGCCTTCTGCCGTATCTATCTTAGGTCGTGCATACTGCATATTTAGTGTTCACTTGTCAAACACCAGCAGAGCTCTAAACCGTATTTATCCTCTGCCCTGAAACATTTCGCTCGCTCCCGTCGACCATCATAACCGCCGCCCGTTCCCCTGAGTGAACGGGAAAGTGCCTCGCTCGAGTCCATTCATACCTAAGCACTCAATCAATATTAAAAATGTTACATGATCCCTTAATCTAGCTTTAACGTGACCGCGCCGTGCCTGCTTGATAGATAGAACGACGCGAAGCGAGGCACCGTACCTCGAGGCTTAGATTTGGACCGGCGATCGTTCAAGGTCTCTTTTCCCCTTCACCATCTCCACATCGCATCTCCACCCACGACATATGTTCTTTGGACAGCATCATTTCTAGCATTAATCTAGATGCTCCAGACTATCTCTTCAAACGCGCCCGACCGCTTCGTTTCTGCGATTGCTGCTTACATACTCCTCGCTGTTCCCTCCAAGCAACTGGTGGGGTAATTGGATAATCGACTCGAAGATGGGGAATGTCAGTAGCAGGCCTGACGATGGCGCCGCGCTCTATCTGCGGGATCAGACTCGATGTGAGTCTCTTCGAATGCCTTTGGAAACCACAAGGAAGTGCTGATATGGGCGCGCAGTATCAATATCGTCCTTAACCATTACGAATTCCCGGCGTCGGACTGTCCTCAATGTAGCTCCAAATTCCTACCCTGCAACAAAGGTATCTGCATCTCGAGACCTGGGGGATCCAAGTGTCGTGGAATATGTTCAGGTATGCTATGTTGTCTGCGCATCCGCAGAATAGATTTACGAGCAAAGAAACTGACATGTTTGCTTGTGGCCAGGACCCTGAATCAACGGCAGCCACCTCTCCGAACTTTATACTCAAAATTACCAACGACGACGAGATCACCTTCAAGTTTACATTCATACTGAGGCAGGCGCAGCAAGAGACTGGCAGTCTCGTGGACACCTCCATCGTTGGCCTTACCTATGTTTCGGCTTCTACCGCGAAAGAGGTGGAAACCCTGGTGACTCGTGAATTCCATGCCGACCCGAACTTACACAAGAATGCGAATGTGCAACTGGTGGGGGATTTCTCCACAGGTGGGAGTCAGTCAGTATCATTCGAATGGTCTTGGAAATGGAGGCCGTCCGCCGAATCCAGAACTGGAGGGTGGAGAAATAGCTGCAGTGTATGTGTACCTGACTATGGGATACTTGGTCTATCTGCTAATCCTTCACAAAGTTCGTAGAGTATGACCCTCGAGCTCATCGACTGGTCACTATGGCAAGCTTCTCGTTCTGGATCTCGAGTATGTTGTCATTAACCCTGGAGTCAAATACTTTATATACTTACCCTCACGTAGATCAACAAGGCTTCTTGAGTCAGCCGAATTCTCCATCGCCTACATTTCATCTCATACCTCCACCGAAACTACGGATTCCTTCTTCTCAGTCGATGGATTCCAGGATCAGCGGCACAGACAACCGCGAATATGATGAACCTATATCCCCAAACATTGTACCATACGAAACTTCCCAAGGACTTCCTCCGATACCTCAAAGAGATCTGGTAAAGGTCGATGTTTCTTGCCAGCGGCCTGGGGAAGATATGAGTGCAACGGAAGATGGACCTCTATTCCGAGCCACCATGAAGTCTCTTGAGCAGAAGACTGGCAACATGAGGCAGCGGATGAAGAAGGTCTTGAAGAAAGCAGAGGCTGCCCATATGGCGCAAATAGAGTGCAACGATGCTATTGCAGGTTTCATGGACGCCCTGCGGGAGGCTTCTTCATCTAACGCGAATGCTGTTCAGCCAGCACTAGAACATTATTTCGACAAAATCGCCCGAGAGATCCTGGGCTACGAGAAGCAAAATACAGTCAATTTACAGAGAATCATTATTGATCCTCTAAACAAGCTCTATAACATAGATATCAAGCAGGCCGAGTCTAAGAAGAGAGATTTCGAGGAAGAAAGCAAGGACTATTACCAATATGTTTCCAAATACCTGGGTCAGCGGCAGGATTCATTGAAACAGAAGAAGAGGACAGAAAGTGATACGAAGTATCAGACTAAGCGACGGAACTTCGAGTTGAAGCGCTTTGACTACTCCTCGTTCATGCAGGATCTCCACGGGGGCCGCAAGGAGCAGGAAGTTTTGTCGCATTTGACCAAATATGCTGCAGCTCAAACTACGAGTTACTTGGCTACTGCCAAGAAAGTCGAAGAAATGCTTCCGCAGTTGGACGCTCTGAACGCAGAAGTACAAGACGCCGATAAGGAGTTCCAGTATCAGCGTACTGAAAGAGAAGAGAAGCGTCGGAACCTCGAAAAAAATACGGTTACTTATGTTGAACCTGATACGGTACCTGCGGCTTTGATGTCTCCTCTGACAGCGCAAGCGACTGTCATTTCGGCCGGCGCATATATTTCCGACTCTGAGCTTGGTCGATCTGATAGCACAACAACAACCTTGAGACAAGTACCGACCAACGGGACTTCAATGTCGCAAGCGTTGAACGGATCTCAGCCTACTGAGTTTTCGAGATCACCAGGAAGCCTCTCCTCAGTTGCTGGTTCTGTTGGAAGCCCAGGACCAAACTCAAAGTTCCGGGGAATCCGTGACCTTGAAGAGAAAGACTACAGTCTTGTTTCGAATAGCAATGGAACCCAGCGCAAAGAAGGACTCTTATGGGCACTCAGCAAACCTGGCAGCCATGTTGATCCGAGAGGACTTAACAAGCAGGCTTGGCACAAGTAAGATTTTGGCTGAGCTTATTATTCGGAGATGAAGTACTAATCAGAGAATAGGTTCTGGATTGTCCTCGACGCTGGTAAGGTCTCAGAGTACAGCAATTGGAAGCAGAAGCTTGATCTGCACATGGAGCCTATTGATCTTCGGATGGCCTCTGTCCGCGAAGCGCGTAACGCCGAACGAAGATTCTGCTTCGAGGTTATCACCCCACAATACAAGCGAGTGTATCAAGCAACATCCGAGGACGATATGAATAATTGGATCTCAGCCATCAACAATGCCATCCAGAGTGCCGTCGAAGGTAGAGATATGCGAGAGGCTCCAATAAAGCAAGTAGAATCGCACTCCATTCGGCGCGATATTAGTTCTATTTTGACCGGAAAGAGTTCCTCGATGAACTATGGACACAGTCATGCTGCATCTCAGAGTTCGTCGCCTGCGAACAATGGCGTTTTTAGACGCACGACTGTTGGTGCTAGACCAGCCTACCAGCGTCAAGGTAGCAGTGGATTCGACGAGGGTCCAGACAAGCTGCTACAAGTGTTACGGGAAGCCGACCAAGGTAATTGTTGGTGCGCAGACTGTGGTTCTGGTCTTAAGACAGAATGGGTATCCATTAACCTTGCCATTATTCTGTGCATCGAGTGCAGTGGTATTCATCGTTCATTGGGAACACATATTAGCAAAGTCCGTTCGCTCACACTCGACATCAACTCTTTCACGACGGATATTGTTGAGCTCCTACTTCTTGTCGGTAACCGGGTTTCAAACATGGTTTGGGAAGCAAGATTGGATCAGACCATAAAGCCATCACCACAAGCTACTCGAGAAGAGCGCCTTCGATTCATTACTGCGAAATATGTGGACCGGGCTTACGTCGAACCAATCTCGTCTACACTGTCGAGATATCCTACTGCAGATGAGACACTTTTGGCTGCCGTCAAGAAGAATGACATCCAACAAGTGATCTATGCTCTGGCATTGAAGGCAAACCCCAACGTGCTCGACAAGTCAAGAGCAACTCATTCGGTATTTCTGGCGCTCGTAGCTGCGGATCCTCCTTCACCATCACCTGTGACCACGCCCACGAGACCTGACGCTGCAACAAAAGCTGTAGCTTTCCCCATTGCAGAGATGCTTGTCCAGAATGGAGCTGAGATTCCCAGCACGCTACCAGCATTTCCATTAAGCCGAAGCGCCGCTCTCTACATCGACCAGAAGAGCGGCAGAGGAGGTTCTGGCAGTGATACTCTAGGATCCTTGCCTGTCGGGAGTACAGCTGAGCGGGCCCAGAAAGAACGCGAGGCACGATTACAAAAGCGAGTCAGTGCCGGTGGACGTCTAGCCAAGGCACCCATAATAGAGCGATAGATAGACGAGGATCGTTGAGTTGCCAGTGGGTAGTGGGCAGTGTGTACTGGGCAAGATGGTTTAATGATGCGATGATCTTGGAGATGATGATACCATGGGACTGATAAAATTATGCATTGTTGTGGCGTTGTTTCTAGCTATTTGATAGCCATCCTTACTTGACTTTGACGGGAGAGGGCAGGCATGGAATTCTAATTGAGGGAGGCTGCTAATGGTTGGATTGTTAGGAGAACTGGCTTGGGTCTTGGAGAGAAACATCTCCAGCTTGATTGGAAAGGTACATGCATGGATGGATGGATACATAATGCTTAATGGCTGGGGAGCACATTTCAGGAAGGAGTAGGACGAGTCAACTGAGCGCAGCTCCGGCTTACGGATCCATGAGAGCTTGGTGGCTCAGAATACCGCTCTAGGAGATGTTGGAAACCAGAAATGTCCATGATGATTGTACAGACAGTGATTTCGTTTTTGCAATCTGTATCAATTTGTCCATTTCCACCCGCTTTTCTGTGAGGATGAAAGACTTCCCAGTGATACCTCGGATTCTCGACATCAGAATTCTGTATTAATCTTCCTTTAACGATTCTTGATAATACATGTCTATCGCGCAGGGGATTGGAACTCGTCGAATGTCTATTATAACTGTTACCAGTTTTCCGAGAGTTCTATAAATGCTATAGTTGTATCCGAATCGTCATTTATGCTCCTCCTAGAAAGAATGTTCTCCATGAGTTGCAAAACCTGTTGAGCTGAAGCACGTCTTGAGTTCCGCGAAAAAGTTTACCGTTTCGTGGAGGACAACATATCCACTGTTGGGCATTGCCAGCTATCTAGCTAATATCATAGTTGGCTCTGACGAGTCCAGTCCAGCTCCAAAGCCTTATAGGATCGGGCTCGGGCCACGCACTTGGCTTAATTCGAGTCGGCTCGGAAATATACACGTCAACTTCTGCGCACTGTAATTCTCGTCACTCTCAGGGGAATCGTCCTTCATCTTCCTCCTTGCTTATTATCATGAGATGGATATGGATAATTCTCGAATATACAATCAAGGGATCAAGTTAAAGAAGATACTGCGCACTAATGATCCATAATCTGAACTTTCACCATAATGTCACAGCTGGATTTAAGGGTGACAGTGGCTTCGTGGCTACTAGTGACTTTTAAGGTGCAATAGGACTTGAATGGAAGCTGGAAGCTTCTGAGCTGTGGATGGTTCCCAATATAGCGAGCGTTTGACTGGTTCTCATGGCGACTTCCTCGGATATGGGCTGTTTGTCTTCATCTCTCTCTCAATGGTTCCCCAAGAATACATCATTCGAGACTGCGAATCCGAAAGAAGACCTTGCCCCCTTGCAGTGTTGTCACGTTCGGACTCGTCTATTTTTCAAAAGCAATAAGAGCAAGAGCACATGTCCACTTTTTGATTTAGCAGTCCCGCGCGACGCTCTCGCATCTACACAACCTAGCCCAGCAGCAATCACTGCGAATGCAGGGGAACGTGACTACCTGGAATAAGATGCGCTGAATAGATACAATCTCATACTATGTGTGACGAATACTAGCAGAAGTTATGTTCGCATCGTTGTAATCGAGCCCTGGGTAATGTTGAAGCTTATGGTGGGTTGTTTTGGCGAAGTGGAACTAGTGACTCGGCTAGCAAACCTTGGGCGAGATTCTAGTAAACATAACCTGCTTGCTCCTCGCCATGCTTGGACTCAAGTCTTGAGACCTTGGATGCAACTCGTGCGAATTGGTTTATGATTGGACTCTTGAATGTTTTTTTTTTTCAAAAGGCTATCGGTATACATAACCCTGAATCAAGACTTCCTGCTCTACCAAACACAGTCAATAAATGAAGAGAAGTTTTCCGGAAAATAAACTGACATGCATGCATCAAGCATTGAAAATCTAAACCTTCTCATCGTCTTCACAAGTTCAAAAGAAAAAAACTTGCTGTAGGAAGAGATGTTAGATCATGGAGGACAAGGAGCCGGCTCGGGAATTTTCCGCTACTACTTTGCAAATCCATTCGAATTCTATTTTCAAAAATGCAGTACACGAGCTTACAAGAAACAGAAACAGCTTCCAGTTGATATCCAGATGTATATGCGATGAACTTGCGATGAACTTGCGATGTGGGGGACAAAGGAGGACTTTTCTCGAAAGCTTCACTGCGTCTTTATTGGAGCTTTGAACGACATTGTCTCAGTGGCAGTTTCCGAGGCTGAACTTGAGAGCCGGGCGAGTCAGCCAGGTCGAATTCGCTGTACCTATCATTCTTGCAGGGTTGCGCGTTGTCTTTCAGCACTAAGGTGGTGAAGGCACACACCGGAGCGACGACTTCAGTGAAAGAAGCTCGGTGTTGTCTTTGCTGTAGAGCTTCTGAGGGATCTGGAACGAAGGATGCATAGGATTTTTCATTTACGTTGATACATAGGAGTGAATGATAGTCGCAGTTTGGTCTCCGCCGCTCCGAAACTGGCTCACGTCGCAGTCATCAAGGCGAGCCCTTTTAAGACTTTACTGGCGAATGCTGGTATCTTTTGCCAAGTTGGTTTCATTTAAATTTTCATGGCGTGGCTCGATTTCGACCAGGTGAACCTGTCGCAGTATCCATTGCAATGGTATCTTTTCGTGCTCTGTATCGCTTTTAGCGCATGCATACTCCCTCGTTCGTGTATGGAAATCTGCGATGAGTTCATATCGTCTATTGACAAATTTGAGTGATTCTGATGCTGATGACTGTTCGCGTTTGCTGCACACAATTTCGATTCTAGTTGAGAGATATAACCAGAGACACTCCGTCCAGGAAGCAGCCATCCGAGTAAATCTGCACGAGACCGACCATTTCGCAGGGTCGCTTCTCCTACCCGTAGACAACTCGTGGCAAATTTAACGGCCTCTGCAGCCTCTCGGCTTTTGTGGCCCAATTGTAAAGTAGTTTGAAGAGTCCACATGAATTCCTTGGTTTCGGCTGATCTCAGGACCTTCGGTTCCACAAGATTCTCCCCGGCTTGGTCACATTGCTTTTGTTGGCGTAACGCGGTATCGGTATAATTTTCAATTCTCGCATAGATTGAGGTTAAATACTCAACCTTTGTTGCCAATATTTCTTGGTGCAGCGGTGCTCTAGGCTTTCACGCCGCTAAAAGGAAAAGTTGATTGCATTTCTTAATAGGCGATCACGTAGTGCGTGATTATATCGATTGGAGCGTCCTGGCTGTGTTGGACGGTCACAAAAACCCGGATTTGTTAGGTATTCATCTGTTCTCATTCGTCGTTGCAGCATACGAAAGCGTTTCCAGAACTTCAGCGGTTTCTCGAATACCATCCAGCCATATGGGGTTGAGGAACTCTCGTACGACGATATTTGGCGGTATTCGTACATACATTTGGCATTATCGCAGGGCAGACTAGACGGGTGTGAGGGCTTGCCACCATCCTTTAGGAGGTCATTGCAGTCCTTAGTCTCCTTCTTTAACCCCCTACAATATACCCTTTCTTCGAAAAAATGATCTACGAAGGGACTTGACTCCCCGGAGAATGATCTGGCTGTTGCTTTTCTCCCAACTCGTTCGCCAATCAGCTGTGCGGAAACATAGTCCTCATCAGGCCGTGTAGAAATGTAGCTTCTATCAATCGGTCAGGACGCCGATCTGTTCGGACCCGTTCGCTCCCTATGATAGTTATCAGAAAGATGGTTGAGAGATGGGATGCAGCAAGAAGATGACCTCAGCTCTGTATGAAGGTTTCGACCAGGTTCTCTTGGTCTTCCCCGAGGTCATCATCATATCTACGAGAGGCGGTACTGCTAGAGTTGAGATACCATGCAGAACCACTGACATTCCATTGTCCCGACAGTACTGATTAATCTTTGGTACGTAAATAGCAATGTCGCGGGCGTATATTTTCGAAGTTTAGTTGAGGAAGGTTTTTTATTTTGCGTAAGGAAGCAAAATACTCCCTCGCTTCATGATAGAAGGGCCAAGTTGGTGGGATATCGTACTTGCTGATAGACCAGCACCCGACTGCTTGAAGAACGATTCGGTGAGATTCTAGGGGAAACATTCCGTGTTCATTCGAAGTAAGATCTGGTAGAACGAGAAGTCGCAGCGGAATTCTCTACACCTGCTTCAGCGTTCTGATATGGGTTTGGCTAGGCGACCGACCAGTTCTGTTGGGGAGGAATTCATTCTTCCATCACGTGTCTTGCCGAAGCTTCGTGAGTTAGAGTGGATTTGACTTCCGGAATTTTCATCATTTTTATCTGTGTAGTGATGGCTATGTGCCGTTGATGAGTACAAATTCAAGTACCCAGATATATGTCGCATAAGTAAGGTAGTGATGTCGTAGCTTCGACGAGACCAATATAACTCGCTAAACAAGCATGACAGGCCAAGTTCCCCGTCGATTATGGGGAACCAAGAATTCGGGCTGACTACCTAAGTAGGTACGCTTGAAGATTTCCTGCACCAGAGTCACAATACTTTCACTCGAGTGAAGGATTTTATACCTCCCTCTCTTCAAATAAATTAAATGTTGATATGACGATGTTATAAAGACTGGCTCAGATGGCTTCACAGGCACCGATGAAGCCGGCATCAATGGCTTGTTGACATAGGTACAGTAGTAGCAAACGGCATTTCGGATTCGCTTACAAGGATCAAATTATAAGGTTAAATGAGCATCAGGCTTCTACTCCCATGGAAACCAATTCGGATTATTCAGAACTACAGTACAGTAGGTACAATATCAAGCTGTCATTTCATAGACCATGGCTCGGGACTTAAGACGATGCGAAACAGATTAACCCCTAAGCCCGAAGAAGCAACGTCATTGCTCGATGCGCATTCGGTTAATCGAAGTTCGCCCTGGAACCGAAGAATCGGCGGCTTGATGATTGGCTGCTGGGACGAATATTGTCCCGAGCGGGACGATGCGAACACGCTAACCGCTTAGGTAGCGGCCGTATGCGCGAGCGGGGTTGTGATCTTCTCCGATCCGAATTCGTCAATTGATGATACTGTACCCCATTTTGGAGACTGCCTTGTTGGAGACGAGGCTATGTACGGACGTAAATTTGCTTTTGGAGTCGGGTGTCTTGTTAGCAGTTGTGACTTTGTGAATGCGGGGTGGGGTGGTGGTGATTACTTTAAGTATGATTATATGAAGGATGGCCCCCAGGGATGGATCATGGTGCCTTCCTAAAATCATTGTGATTGTCGACTATCTGCTTTCAAGCTGAAAAGTATCTACGTGCCTTGACATCATCAGAACAGAACGAATTCAGGTTCGACCGTTGCTTCGGAACTCTACTTCGTACTTCGTAGAAGCCTTTCTCCTATCAGCCAGCTGTACACAAACCAACAACAAGATTCTCAAGATGGACTTCAAGCATTCACTTCCGTCCCAGGCTACGAGACCTCCAGGCCCCGACTACAACTCTCTCCAGCTGAAGCTTAACGTGAGATATTTCCCCCAGTCTATTTCATGTAGACCTTGAGGTTAACAAGTCCAGATAATCCATGGGAATCTCTCTCTCCAAACAATCCTCCTCATCGGTGCTTGTTTGCAGACTCTCCTCTTTCTCCTGCCGATTCCCAAACTCTACTCCGTCGGGCCAGCCATCGCCCTCCTCCTTTTTCGGATTATTGAAACTACCCTCATCACATATAACCTCATCCCTAATCCGTATCTCGAAGATGCAATCCTGAGAAAGACCGCAGCGCAGCCTCACGACAGTGAAGGAAAATTCTCTGGCCCTGGAAAAGAAAAGATCGCTATCCTGTTGCTAGGGGCCAAAAGCAACCATCCCCTTGGGATATTCGAGCCGCAATTTGGCAAAGTTGGAAACTTTTTGCGCATCATGACCGAGGAGTTGAATGGTGATCCTACGCAAGATTCTGGCTTCCTCGGCCAATCCGCGGTCACACGCAAAGACAAGAATGGAGCCACAGAACAAGTCACGATTTCGTACTGGCGCTCTATCGAAGACGTGCACCGCTTCGCCTATAGCCCTAATCATCTCTCTGCCTGGCGCTGGTGGAACGATAATGTGAAACAACTCGATCATATCGGCATCATGCACGAAGTGTACGAAGCGGATGCGGGAATGTGGGAGAGTGTGTACGTGAACTTCCAGCCTACGTTTCTTGGAAGCACCACGTATTTGAAGAAAGATGGGAAGTTGGTTGGTGGTGAGGTCAAAGAGGAGTGGGTTCGTCCGTTGTTGGATGCCAATAGAGGAAAATTAAGAACCAGTAATGGACGGAGAGGTCTGATGGACAAGAAGGAGAATATCAACAAAGTATATGGAGGGGATGCTGAGTCCTATGAAACAGTCTGATGGACTTTCTCTTCATCCGATTTGTGGCGCCAGATAGTTACCTGTAATTGTAGGACATCTTTTGCACTAGATTGGATGGTCAACACTTGATACCCCAGGACATCATTAATTTTCATGAAATCTATGGCGACTACTCGTAAGAGGAAATAAGGGTGTAGACGGTAGCAATCTATGTGAGAGCAATTCAAGAACGCTTCAAAATACTAGATGTTCAAGACGAGACCTAACAGATCATATTGTCAATATCCTCCTCATTTAAGTTCTCGTATTTGTGAATGTGAGCATCAAAGTTGAAGCTATCACGAAACCTACTGTAACTTGATCAGCGCAACGATGTCAAAAAGGGGAAGTGGGGCTAAGTTGCCGGATCCGAACGCCTCAGTGGCTTGACTTGAATTCAAGACACCTCCCGCTTGGCTATTCACAAGAGAATCACAAATACAGGACCAGACGAAACCCCCGGTGGATTGAAACGAATTGACGATCGCAAATACTGTGCATGGT
Source organism: Rhynchosporium secalis (assembly GCA_900074895.1). Lineage (NCBI taxonomy): Eukaryota > Fungi > Ascomycota > Leotiomycetes > Helotiales > Ploettnerulaceae > Rhynchosporium > Rhynchosporium secalis. Next base: position 22,475 of record FJVC01000286.1, read on the forward strand.
TCATCTCGCCATGCTTCTCGAACTTTACCACTCCTGTTGATGTCGAGATTATCAGAGGCATTGTGCCTCTCCATTCGCATCCATACCGCTTAAGTCTGGCCATGTCGTGGGACCTACTAAAGAGATTCATCGAGAGCGATGTCTTCAACCAAAACCCTTTCCTCTCCGTGGCATACCTGTCGTACGCTCTGCCCTTCTCCGTACACAATGTTAATGGTCTAGGAAGCTGATCTTGGACATAGACGATATGCGGACCATGTCGGCATCCATTATGTCCTCTGCTCGAAACTCCGCCAATTCAGCTATGAAGAGATCGAATTCTTCCTTCCCCAGCTATGTCACCTTATTGTCAGCGTCGACAACGAGTCTATGGCATTGGAGGAATTCATCCTGGACCTTTGCGAAGAATCAGTGAACGCTGCGCTGCTGGTGGGTTCCGCGCCTGGCCGGACGGAGGACAGTTGCTAACAGAAGCTAGACATTCTGGCTATTTCAAACATATCTTCACGATCTATCTGCGAATCCACAATCAGAAGCTTTCAAGACATGCAGGAGGATATACAACAAGGTGCAGCATATTGTGTTTGGAGTTGCGGAACCAGCGAGAAATGAGAAGATCAATGAGAATGTCCTGCCAGTGACGGTACTAGCCAGCTTTGTGCTCGCGAGTGTCGCAGTGCCCTTTCTCCCCAATTGGGCGGGTCCTTTGGCGATTGCTCAGGCGCGGAAACCTCAACCCACTGGAGATGTCATCTCGGATGCGAGCCAGACACAGCAAAAAATCGTAAGGAGCAATACTATTACGCCAGGATCTACAAGGACGAGGAGGCCGAAGGAAGCTGGACGGACTGCAAGCACGCCCGGAAATGGCAATTTCCCTTCTGATGCTCGCCCCAGGCCGAGCAGGGCATCGTCTCTGTCGAGGCCGTCGTCCTTGAATTCGAATCGTAGACATCCACTAGAGTCTAGACCTCGACCTGCACATCTGGATCTTAGAGCTGCAGACCCCCGACTTAGCTCGTCCTCTTTGCCGCTACCTAGTGCCCGATCCCCTAGAATGTCCGCTACCAGGCCCTCAACGCCAGCAACTGCAGGTCTTACTCAACGTCCAGCTGATTTATTGCACAAGAAGCATATCCATATTACCAGGCCTCTTACTCCAGGGGCTCTGTCAGATCCACAGAAAGTGAAGTTGCTGAGACAGAATTACTTTCGATCACAGACACAATTTATAACGGCCTTGGAAGACATATCGACCAGACTAGTGCTTGTTCCCAAACCAGCACGTCTTAGTGCACTCCGCGCGGAGCTGGCTCTTATTGATCAAGATTTGCCAGCTGAGGTTGATATTCCAGTAATTTGCCCTGCAACACTTATAGACGGTATTCCAAGTAAGAGTAGGCACCACAGGATAGTCAGATTGAACCCAGCCGAGGCGACAGTCTTAAATAGTGCGCAAAAGGTACCGTATCTGCTTATGGTAGAAGTTCTGCGAGATGACTTTTCTTTCGAGCCATCCACAGATGACAACGAAGGTCTGCTAGCTAGGCTTATGTCTGAGCAAGGTTCTAGTCGAAGGCGCATATTCGATCTTTCGGAATCAGGACGAGCGCGAAATGGAGATAGACCTATCGAGACAGCCACAGACAGTGTATTTGAGCCTGTCTCAGGAGACATAGGAAATTCCTCATTTATAACATCTAGCGACGGAGACATGTCTCAGGATAAAGAGAACACCCCCATTCCTCACCCATCACGACATTCGAATGGCGTTTCTACTCTATCTACACCTTCTGGTCTCGCGACACCCAGAACTTCAGGGGCATCAACTTCCAGATCAAGTAGTCCAGGGAGAAGAATGACGCTGCCCAGTCACGGTCGATCAGGAGCATCTGATCAACCGGATTTCTCTGCACTAGCAACACATATGCGGACGGCATCTCAGATGTTAGCGCAGCTAGATTCGACGGGTGGTAAACGGCCGAAGCACGAGGTCGCAGCAATTCGTGCCAAAATCATCGCCAGCATGCAGAGTTTGGAGGAGCAGAGCTTCGAGACAGACGACGGGATGAGTACGCCGAATTTTGATACGATAATGGCAAATGCTAATGCTGCTGTGGTAAATATTGTTCCTGAGGATATTGAGGAGGGAACTGCCACCGATTCTGCTCTGAACACTGGAGCTGGTGCTGCCAGAATGGAAAACGATCAGAAGACTGGTGGTGTGCAGAGGAAAGGCGACAGAGATGATCCAAGCGCTGCCACTTTCGGAGAAGCCTGGAATCTCAAAAAGGAGCGCATCCGGAAATCCTCTCCCTATGGCTGGATGAAGAACTGGGATGTGTTAAGCGTTATAGTCAAGACTGGAGACGATTTGCGACAAGAAGCTTTTGCTTGTCAACTTATTCAGGTTTGTGACAAGATCTGGCAAGATGCTCAGACACCGGTATGGGTAAAGCGAATGAGGATCCTAGTGACTGGAGAATCTTCTGGCTTGATCGAGACCATCACGAACGGCGTCTCGTTACACTCTTTGAAGCGAAGTTTGACTCTAGCAACGATCGAAGCCGGTCAGAATCCACGCAGGAGGATCGCTACACTGAAGGACCACTTCGTCAAGACTTTTGGCGCGCCCGAAACAGAGGCGTACCAGGCTGCGCAAGGATGCTTCAAACGATCCCTTGCAGCTTACAGCATCATATCATACATCCTACAACTGAAAGATCGGCACAACGGTAATGTTCTCGTTGATAACGAGGGACACATCATCCACATCGATTTTGGGTTCATGCTCTCAAACTCGCCCGGCTCAGTAGGATTTGAGGCGGCACCTTTCAAGTTGACACAGGATTACGTGGATGTTCTGGGCGGTGTGGGATCACCTGCTTTCGACGATTACAAGAAGTTATGCAAACAGGCATTCCAAGCTCTTCGTCGATCGGCGGATAATCTGATTGATCTCGTCAATATGATGGGACGCGAATCGAAGATGCCGTGCTTTTCGTATGGTGTCCTTCAGGCGACAAATAGTCTGCGTCAACGCTTCCAGCTGCAGCTTAGTGCGGATGAGGCAGAGCAGTTTGTAGAGACGGACTTGATTGGGAAGTCTTTGGGAAGTTACTTTACGAGACTGTAAGTTCTCCTCTCATTCTCATCTTTGTTTGGTTCAGGTTCAAGGTCTAATTCAGTATAGCTATGATACTTTCCAGTACCGAACGCAAGGCATATACTAGCCTTTCTGCAAACATCACTTACTGTCTATTTCGAGAGCTAGAATATATTTGTGCATGCAATTAGGCGTTGGATACCTTGGACTGGCTTGACGTGCTTGCATTTACACGAATGTGGAGATTTCCGCAGCGTTTCTGGGGGCAGGGCTGGTGATAATCGGATATATGAGGTGGGATGAAAATAAGGGAATACAGTAGGATGGTTGTTATTGTGTAATATGGGCGGCGGGATGTCTTACTTCATATTAGATGAGCGGCATGATAGCACGATGGCATGATAGTATGACGAGTGGCATTGTACGGGCATGTCACGTGAATATCAACATTCGAATCCCAGGCTCTTTTTGAGCTCCACCTAGCATCTACCTACAGGTATAATGCTAGCATTTGCATATAGATTTTTTGTCGCTGGTTCTACTTTGTTTGACAGCCTTGCGTGGATGTCCCAAGATGCTAGGGTTTGAGGTCGGATTGGCTCAGATCGAAGCGAGGTTCTTCCTTCCATTTCTCAAGTTCAACCCGAGTCAGAGGACATTCAATAGTCCTTCAACAACACCTGATAGAGCTACAAGATATCGCCGATATGAGCCTGAGTCTCCCCAACCAGATTTGCTCTTTCACTGCGTCGTACTTATCAGAACACTTCTCGAATAACACTCTTAATAGTCACCTTCTGCATCCTCCTTGATACTTGACAGCGCCTTTGCTTAGGCTCAGCCGCGCTCCCGAATGTCAACAAAAATGGTTCAGGCCACGAACCTTCTTCCTTCAAGTCGAGGTAATCCTGAACCAATCGCAAACAGGCATGCATCTCTTATATTTGTCGCTTCTGCGATAGAATCACGCCGTGAATATCAATACAGAGTGAGCTAGCAAAGCTAGCGCATCGTTCAACACTGCTCAGAATTTTACACAAGTTTAAAACCCTCCTCCTTACTGCGACATCGTCTGCAAAATATGAACCCCAGTTGCTTTCATGAAGCTCACCATCGGTCTTGACAACTTCTCTTCAGCTTCGCAAGACTCCAGCAGCTACAAAGACATCTTAACCCGCAATCATGCCTCCAATCCGTCCCAGAGAGCATGTTTGGACCGCCTTCGAGGTAGCTTATCCTTCAATCCCTAACCAGGTCGAGTACAGAGCATCAGCTAACTCAACCATAACAGCTTCATACCATGCTTTGCCTCATCACAAAAGGAGTCCATCTCGAGCAACGTCCCAATAAGCGCACCGAAGAACGCACTGTCACTCGCGCCAACGCTTACGAGAACTTCTACACAGCCCTCAACAACGCCGTCCATGGTAAAGACTTCAACCGCGACATCCACAAGAAGGAAGTCACTCGTATGTTGGACCAGATGTTGGCAGAGCGCAAGCATGTCGTTGGTTTGGGAGGTCTAGTGGAGCGACAGCGCAATGGTCGTGTCACGAGAGCTTTGAGTATGGCCTGGAATAGATCCAAATGCAACGATTATGATGGTAGTGTAGGCGAGTGGGACCAGGGTAGAAAGGAGAAGGTCATGATGCAGTACAAGATTACTAGAGGTATCATTGCTGCCCCTGTTGAGGTGCCTGGAGAGGACAGAGATATTGGTGAGTCTACACCCTTCTCGTTGCTGATTTACTGCTACTGACTTTGAGGTAGCCATGGCTGGTGATGATGTTATTACTGAAGTCAGCTCCATGAAGGACTTGTGCCTTACCCAGGTCCAGGATACTGGCAGAAGCAGATGGCGTAGTGAGAGAGGGCGTGCTTACGAGAGTATCAACCCAGACCGAGCTCCAGCCGTCCAAACCCCTTCTCTCACCAAGACCCACCTCGATTCTTTCCGCATCCTACCAGAGACCTTGAAATCGTCAAGCAAGTTCGACTGGGCTACTAAACCTGGTACCAACAGAGACAATTACGCTCGCTCTGAGATATCCACTATCGATCGTCCACTCAGGAGAGCTGGCCTTCGTAATCGAGAACTCTCGCGCCCTATGGAAGCCGAGTATATTGGTAACGTCTATCAAGCCGATCGTATGCGTCTTCCTCACGAGGCCTACCGAAGTTCAACTACCTTGAAAAGTGGCTTCTCCACCTCGAAGATCTTCGACAAGCGTGACTACCACTCTACCGACAAGAACTACTACTCCAGTACTCCCGATTTCGGAGATGGCTATTCTACTCCTATGGATATGTCTCCTCAGACCACCACTCCTGTCTCTCGTCTCTCCATCAATCCTTACATCCGATCCTCAAGAGACTCATCTCTGCAGGCTTCCCATAAGCTGAAGATCAATTCTCGCAAAGAGACCAGTGCTGGGCTTGAGCGTGCTTTGGCCGGTGAGCTGAATCAGGATGTTGATATGATGGATGATTTGGAGGCTGATCTAACGGCTGCTATGGAGGCTCAATCTCAAGACCAGATGATGGCTTAGATAATGCTTCATACATGTGGGAGAGAATGAAAGCTTGTGCTTTATTATCTCACATTACGGCAGTGCTCTTCTATGCTGCAGCTTGGTACATGTGTATAGCTTTACTCTTCATTACTGAGGCTCTTCTTGATTCATAGAAGCTGCCTCCTTTCTGCTTTGTTACTTAAGGAGCTTTAGCACACCAAACTTTGCCTTTGCTTTTCGTTGCTTACTTCATTCCTTCAGAATGGGCGTCCATAGTGGTTCGCTTGGAGGGTCTCATGGATAATTATGAGGTAGGATAACTTGCGATACCATGCGATGCCTTACAATGCGATACCTTACGATGCGATGATTTACGATCTTATGAGGTATTAGCCATGCATGGCTGCTTACTGACCAGCTATTTGCATTTGAAAGTGCTGAGCTGACTCGGCTGGATTTGCTAGGTACGCTGGAATGCCTGGGCTCACCTAGTCAGATACTTGCTAGCTGAGATATGGGAGGAGAGAATAAGAGCTTTGATATTACAAGATTGTGTATGCTAAGAGATGTGATATGATATGGTGGAGTGATTTGTGGTCCACAGTCATGATTGAGAGTTCTGGAATCCTAAGGTGCTCACTGGAGAGATGAAAAAACCGAGTACTCTATCGACCCGAAGTGATATGAAGGAGATCACATGGAAATCAGAATTGATAAAGTTAATGTAACTCGATGATACTCCACCAGCTTCTGTTTTCAATGAGCATATTCCATAGCTTGTGAATCGAAGGGATTTACTACCTGACCCTCGAGCGCCCTTCTCACAAGTAACACGAGTAGCACTCGCGTACATTATTATTCTATTCATTCAATTGCCAAAACTCCCTTGATTCGCCTGTGATAGGTGAATGATCCACTAACAGGAACTTTCCCAGTTTCGTTCTTCCATTGCTGGGTAGGTAGGTAGAAGACGACGCACTGCTGGAGGGGTGAGTTTATCACAAAGGTATGGGCATCCTAAGCTGGAAATTCTAGATGGATGTCTGGTGATCGGACTCGGATTTGGATTTGGATGTTTTGAATTGAGTTGGGGATGGAGTGCTGGGGAGGATGTGGAGGAGCGTGGATGGGTGAGATGGGATGGGGGTTGAAGGTTTTTTGAGAGGGGGATGAGATCAGATGAGATAAATGAGATGAGTGGAGGGAAGAGCAAAGAAAGGGATGATTTTCGAGAGGGGCTTGTTTTCCATGACAAGTGTACGGCCATGACGAGTTTTTATGATTTCAAGTGGTGGCTGGTTTCGTTGGTAATTTTTACACCTAGCACTCTTCTGAGTCTGGAGACGCCCAAAATCTATCTGCGATCTCGTCTGAAGTTGACAGGTCTTTTAGTGTTGGGACTTCTTATGGCTCAGCTTGTCGCAGCTCCTTCTGTCCTCCTTTAGGTTTTTCTTTACTTTGCTTTGGTTTTCCTTGGATTCGGAAAAGTTCATGACTATACTTCCCAGAGATCAAGAGGCCTATATACTTATTGTTAGGAGTCGGAGGACTTTCAACAGTAAATTTTTTCAGTGGTTCCGAAAAACTGGTATTGCATTTCATCATCCTTGAATCTTTTTCAACGAAACGACATAGGAGTGTTTTTTATTAGAGAAGCAGCTGTAGAGGGTGAAATGAGCATTTCACAGAGTTAGGTCCTCATTTTATCACCGGGTACTGTTGTCAGATTAAGCGGTTTCGATGATAGGTTTTCTGCTGTGAATAGGCTGAGAACATTTGAGGGTAGACTTATATCACACCGCAGCTTGCGAGGCGGCGTAATAGTCGAGGCTGGGTCAGATGCAAAATGAAGCGGTGGCAATTTCTCGCAACAAGTTTTGATCAGTTCTGACTGAAGCCTGTGACAAGTGTGAAGGTTGAAGTTACCTTGCTGATTATTACGTCAAGGATTATCCACGGAACGTTTTTATATATTGTGATACACTACTCGAATGGTTCCTCGATAATTGGGTTCTGCAGCTTACGTCTTGACTGCTGTTATCCCTGTCTGATGGGACTGTTGTCCAGGGATTGATTGCTCTCAAGCAATAGAGTCGGTAGAAGTTGATTCAAGAGCAAAAAGGTATCTGTAACAAAGATAGGACCTGTTTTCGTACCGGAGTTTGTCTGAGTATAAAGTCGAGATGCGTTGTGGAGATTTACTAGGATCTAAAACGGCATGATCCAGTGCAAGATGATAAGAATCTGAAAAATCGCTAAACCGCCTGATTGATCGTTTCAGGATTGTAATATATGCTTGGAAAGTCAGGATGATTGAAGCTTTGTTAGAATACTTGACATGTTCACTTTCGTATGTTTTTCTGATATCGTGTATGTTATTCTCATAATACCGGATGGTAGATCGCTCCTATAAAGCTAATTGTCGGTGCAATGATTTGGATGCTAATGATGTCAAACATCAAAACATGTATCTTTTGATCTAGCATGTATTGACATTCGCTTCGCAAAGGTGTGAGCAGAATCACGAGGTATAACCAGATCTCTGTGGTCTACCCTTGTGACTAAACATACTATGCAGAGACCTGCTAGTGCTAGATCCAATACACGGCTCCAAAATCCATCATTGAAGATCAACATCGATTTCACCCAGAACATAATCACATGAAAACGTCAGACTTAACCAGGTACGTACACCACTTGCGAGGTTTCCTATTTGCTTGAGAAATTCTCTTCAATGTTTTTGTTGCACTTCGTAAAAAAAGGCCATTCCCCTCGGCAGAATGTCCTTGGATTTCATTGAGGTTTGATTGGATGGTTATCTGCCGTGCCGCAGTAGCTCGAGACACAAACGAGTTTGGATGAGGATGACCTGATGGGTGCGCAGAAGAAGAGTTGTGAAAGGATAGTCAATTAGTTCATGCCAATTGAATGATTTGCCATGCGAGGTTTGGACGAATGAAGCTGCAGCAACAAAAGCATTTAAGCTTCCCGTGACCTTCCCATATTCACGTCACGTCGCCCAGTACATTTCTGCCTAGTGCTCGGACACAAAAACTCCTGCCATTCCCTGACCCTGCGAAGTACATATATTAGCTGTATTCAGAGCAATACCATCACATAATATGTTGAGTCAAGTTGAGCGATGGCGACTTACAGTTCCGACACACATGCTTGTCACAGCGATCCTCTTGTTCTGCCTTCTAAGTTCAGATAGTGCAGTGACTACCTGTCGCGTACCAGTACACCCGAGTGGATGTCCCAATGCGCTATTTACATTGTTAGTCGATTTTCTTCTTGAGAAGGATCAGTAACCAGGAAGACCTACATAGCTCCACCCCGTGGGTTAACCTTCTCATGATCCAGGCCAAGTTTATCAACGCAGTAAACGCCCTGTCAAAACTGGTCAGCTTCGAGATGGCTTCACCGGGACTCATAAGATTCAACTCACCATACTAGCAAAGGCCTCATTGATCTCAAAAACATCCACATCATCTCTCTGTAAGCCAACTTTGCTCAGTACTTTCGGAATGGCCAGCGAAGGTCCGATGCCCATGATCCTTGGCTCAAGTCCTACGACCGTAGCTTGAACGAATTTTCCAATGACTCTAACACCCAATTCAGCTGCCCTAGTCCTCTTCATAAGCAGTACAGCTGCAGCTCCATCAGTTATTTGCGAGGCATTGCCCCCGGTGGTGTTGCTCGGTTTCCACTGCGGAAATGCAGCACGGATCTTGCCCAGTGATGCGGCAGTGGTACCAGCTCGAACGCCATCATCAGCATCGACGATCCTCTGAGACGTAACGCCAGTTTTAGAATCAGTGAAGTATACTTCTATAGGAACGATCTCATCTCTCGACCAGCCCTCATTCTGCGCCTTCTCGGCTCGTTGAAAACTTCTCGCGGCAAACTCGTCCATAGCTTCTCTCGTGATACCAAAATCACCTGCTACATTCTCGCTCGTTTGACCCATGGGTTGCTCGTTCTGGCTTGCGAGGGGATGCGACGTAATTTTGACGCTGGCATTCGGTGCTCCTGTGTCAGGGCACGTGGACATGCTTTCAGCTCCCACAGCTAGCCCAATGTCGATTGAGCCCGCAATAATTTGATTCGCGATGTTTTGAATCGCGAGTAGGCCTGAAGAGCAGAATCTGTTGGCGACTGAGGCTGCTGCTGTAGCTGGGAAGCCGGCTGCTAGGACAGAGGATCGAGCTACGTAGCCTTGAGCTGGAGCCAAGACGTTTCCGACACAAATGTCTTCGACCAGAGACGGGTCGATGGTCATATTCTCGCGAACAGACTTGCGAAGTTAATTTGGCACGACTGAATGACAGAAGGAACGTACTGTGAGAAGTGAGATCAGCAGATCGTCGATTTGGGTATCTTTCAGACCTCCTTTCTTTGCCTTTGTGAGAGGAGTTCTGACGGCATATGTGATGACCTTAGCTTGTTAGATGAGCTCTTCGGACAGTGGTGAGCATCTTACAATATCATCGGCTTTCTTCTGAAGAATCTTGGCTCTCCCACTGCTTTCTGAGGACACTGGATTGAGGTGTCCAAGCACAGAAGAGAGTCGCTGTCCAGCTGAAGCCATAATGAAGTCTGAATTGAATAATAATAAAGACGTTCTAAGCTCAAGGTAATGTGTATTGAGATTCAAAATTAAAGATACAACCGTGCAGAGCAAGATATGAGCCTGGCTAAACAATCACCCAGTAATCACTGCCGTGTGTCGTCGGCTTCTGAAGCTGTATGGCGTGGCGTCGTATTGACTTTTTCTTTGGCTGCTATCTAGCGCCATGCAGACGCACTATGTATGCTAGGTACAAAGATGTGGCCACGGGTCAATCAACCCCGCATCTAAAGCTGATCAAAGCCGAACAATTGAAAATCGTGACAATAGAAACTCATCGAGAAACTTCCGAAGCAACAAATCCAAAACTTAATGTGACCTTGTATCCGTCTCTAGCCTTCCGAGTCTATTATGATGTCCGATACTGTTTTTTTTTCTTTTTTTCTAATTCTATAGTTATTTAGCTGCTATCTAGCGCTATATAGACGCACTATTTAAGCTAGAGTATAAGAGTAGCCACAGGTTAATTAACCCCGTATCTAGAGCTAATCAGAGTATAAAAGAAAGATAAAAGAAACCTCTTCGAAATACGAAGTACTATTCAAATCTATCTAAAACTCTATATAACCTTGCTCTCTCCTTTAACCTTCTGTTCTAATATATTATATAATATTATTATTATAGCTCGTGCGATAAGGAGCTTAAATAGGCTTATGAAATAAGATCGTTATTTACTACTCTAACTATCCTCTTTACTTATAGATAATAAGGAGTTACTCCTCTAGTAGTAAGTTTATATTCTATGAGTCGGACTATTAAAGTAGCTCTACTAATATGAATTATATAGTTATAAGTATAAGCTTAGAGTCGCTAAGCTATATTTTTACGTCTACTTATATTAATAAGCTAAAGTACTTATTCCTGAGGTCGTCGAGATACTCGTACTTCTCGATAATATATCGAACTATCTAGTAAGCTTATCTATAGCTATATTATAGGGTATCTAATTATTTAATCTTATAAAGATATCTATAGAAGCTGATCTTATTAGTTCTTATCTAGATTAGAACTACGCTTTTAGCTTTAGTAAGGTTTAAATAGAGTTTATTAATATATTAGTTAAGAGAGTGAAACCCTCTTATCCTCTACTTCTTCTTATAAGCCCTGCTTATATTACTATTATACTATATATCGAGCTACTTATCGCGGTAGCGTCTTTTAACGATTCTCTTGTAAGAGGAGACGAGTTAAGGGAGTTACTTTATATAAGGGCTTTTCGTACGGGGGCTCTTATCCTTCTTATCTCTCTACTTTATTATATATTTTATAAGCTTATCTGCTATCTTATTACTTAGTACGCTAATATATACTAGGATCTATCTAAGCTTAATTTAGACTTTCCTCTCTTTTAGGATATTAAGAAGATAATAGATCTTTCGGAGTATTACTTATCTAGATTACTTCTTAGGTCTAATTATCGAAAGAATCGTAGCTTAGTTATCTATAAAGATAGTAAGCTTCTTTACTCTTAGATTATAGTATACTATATCTAGTACTATCTATATACTATATAACTCCGCGCTATATACTTTAAACTAGTCCGAGGGGCTAATATATATTTATCTCTTTAGTTATCTCTTATTATCTTAGGTAGTAGCGCTTACTCTGCTGCTAATATCGCTCCCGTTAGTGGAGATCTATATATATATATATAATAAGGTTACTAGCTTAGAGAGTATCATATGATTTAAATACGTCCTTCTAGCTCTCGAGTCTATATACCAGGGGCACCTACTATAGCTCTATTACTATTAGTACTTACCGTGCGATCTTCTTCTATACTATATCCCTAAGTAATCTTCTTATCTTAGACTCTAGCTCCTATAGAGGTAATCGTCTATTCTTCTTAATCTAAGTGCTAGCTCCTTCTCTCTCTCTATATATTCGCATATACAGGTATATTAAGGACGCCTTAATTCGGTTTATAATAATAAGGCTAATCTGGTCGAGTTATATTTCAATTAGTAAGATATCTGTTTTAGCGCTTAAGACAACTATAGTAGTTGATCGAAAGGCTCTTATTATGACGCAGATAGCTTTCTTCTATAGAGAGTTTAGTACCTAGATTATATACTTATATGTTGAGCAGTTATTACGAGTGCATGAGGAATTACAGTAGTATCAGAGT
>FJVC01000508.1:0-27219 GCA_900074895.1 Rhynchosporium secalis
GTTATAGATTCTCAAGTGATTCTTACTACTTCATATTCCATGTAATATGAGGTCTTACCTACTTGGTAGTGAGTGAGACCTTTCTAGAGCGAGCGTCACAATTCTCTTTATACTTATACTAGTATATCTCTAGTAAGGATCTTTATTCTCTTTACTTATTAGATATTAGATTTAAATAATATTAGTATTAGGAGATTACTTACTTATCTTACGCTTTACTCTAGATCTAAGGGTAATAGTAATAGACTTGCGACTATAAGAAAGTATAATAATCTTTAAAGAAGAAGGAGCTATTAGTATACGAGGAGATAAATTAGTTCGCTAGAGGAGTAGAGAAAGTTCGCAGGTAGAATAATCAGACGAATCTTTAAGGGGATTATACTACTTAAGCTTAAGCTTAGAGTTATTATCTCTATTAGTATAATTAATAGTTCGAAAGGAACGGATTTTAGGATTATTTCGGGGTAGAGCTATTAAGCGATAAGGAGTAGAAGGGATATCTTCCTTAGAGTAAGGGCTATCGAACTATATTATAGAAGATATTAGCTAAATAATTAATATAAGGAAACTAATAAGGATAATCTTATAATATCGCGATAAATAGATTTAGTTATAAAGGATCTTCTAGTATTTATAGAAGATCTTCTAAGAGTGATAGAGGACTCTGTAACGCGACGATATGATATAAGACGTGCCTTAGGCTCTTTAGACGAGTTCTCCTTTCGTGATCTTTTATTTAGAGAATTAGAAGATATAATAATAATAATAATAGAAGATTTAAAATAAAGTTATTAATAAAAGGAGAGAGGCAGGTGCGAGTAGTCTTAGTATATTATATTTAAAAGAAGAAGAATCTCTCTATATAAGAGATAAGGGGTTTATATACCTATAAGGCTTCGGCTACCTACCCTTACAAGTAAATAAGGCTAGCTGCCTAGAGTGCTTCTTCGGTCTAGAAGCTTCTTCTGTTTAGAGTGCTTCTTTCACTCTTTTAGAATTAATAAATAATAATAAGGCAAGATCATTTGATTAGTTATAATAGCTATTTATAACTCTCTATGTGACGACTAGTACGTTCTTCCCGGAAGTACCTACCTTATAGTATAATAGCAGAATAGAAGTTATTCTATTCTAGTAGCCTTTTGGCTCAGTTAGCGTAGTAGTTAAAGCTATTATCCTACTATATCCGTCGGTTAAACCCCGGCGATACCGGTTAATCACCCGGCGTCATACTCTAAGATTATATAACCTGAACTTCGATTTCAATTTATTCTATTAAACGCTTCTTTACGATATTTTTACCTTTACTCTTATACTCGACGATTACTTAAAGCTTAGAAACTGATTTTTCACTATATATAAGGCTATAGCCTTGTAATTTCCTTTGTTTACTTAACTCTACTCTTTAATAATTACTTCGACTTTAATCAGTTCACGCACTTTATCTATACTTTCTTTTATTAATCTGCATATATAATACAAGTTACTCTCTCTATTTAGAAGCTTCTTTACTTACTTAGGGTAGTTTATATTCACTAACTAAGTAAAGGTATACGTATAGTTAATAGTAATCTCTAGACTTATACTAAGAGATTACTATAAAGGGTATATCGTATACTTTCACCTGTTATAGATAGTCACGTTATATCTAATCACCTATATAGCTTAGTATATACTTATATAATCCCCTTATGTATTTAAAGTAAGCTTCCTCTCTTCCTTCTGAAGAGATAACGCTCTTAATAATTAATATTCAGAGACTATTATAATATTACTATCTCCTGATTCCTCTAAGTGATCTTTCACCTCCATTAAAGCCTGCCTTACTTTTGTACTATAGAAGACTTATTCCTAATGCAGGTATTATAGTTAGCTAGTACTTCTTTAACTACTCGGCGGAGCCCTTCCGACTAGTAGTTCCTTGAAATCCTCAGATACGTTCTTCGTATCCCTTAGTATCTATACGCGAGAAGCTCGTATTATTCTTTGACGTATGCTTTCATTAAGCTTAGCAGAAGCTAAATTTTCCTATCAACTCGTATAATACTATTCTTAATTATATTGCTAGTAATAAGTTCCTTAGTTACGTCCAGAGATAATCTGTCTTTCTTCTAGGCTTCCTTTAAGGTACAGTATATCATAGTCTTCAATTATTTCACGTTTAACAACTAGCATGACTGCTATAGATGTAAATCTCTCGCAGCTACTCGGGTGTTCTAAACCTTCCATTATTCGGCTTCATCCTTTTTTTTTGCAAAGGCGGGAACAGACCAGACCAGACCAGGACCAGACCCATGAAGCGAGACGAGACGAGACGAGACGAGGATGAAGGTGTTTGCCAATAATCAAAAACTCGAACCCGGAAGAGAAGACAAGGATTAAATTGTGATTTCCTGGAGATGGCTAGACCACACTCCGCTCCGTAGAGTCTGGGCGTACTCCCTTCGATGCAACTTCCTACCCAGCAGGAACATTCGGAGATATATATTCCGGACGTGAAGAGCGAGCGGAACGAAAGAAAGAAAGAAAGAAAAAAGCAAAAGCAGAAATGAAGAAGTCTAGCCCGGACTCGCTAGTGTATCATTTACAACAGACAAAGAATGTAGATTACTTCAAAATCCCGAATCAGCGTATCTCCTTAGATCGTCACACTAACAAAGTCATCAAGTAGTTAAGGTGATTTTGCTATGTTCCCACTATAGGCAAGTAATATCCTCTGATATTTGTATGACTTTAGATTATTTTATGATCTTGTCTACCAAGTCCGAGGCTAGGCAAATTTCTTCAGTGAAGTGAGAACGTGTCAGATGTACCTCGATATGGAGATACATTTTGAATCCATATTCACAAACGTCGCACGGAACACTGGCAGAAGCCGTACCCGCAAGAACCACGAGGTTTGGCATGCCATCGAGGTTAATCACAACACGTGTCACTTCGCAATTTCCAAAATAATTCGGACAAAATAAATTCAAAGGTACGCCTCTAAAGCACAACATTCTATCCCCTGCCCATCATCGGCGTATCCTGCCCTCGTGTAATGTAGTCGGTAGTAATGCTTCTTTCCTATGATATTGGAAACTCTGGCATCCAATATCTACCTTCTACAAGGGCTAAGCTATATGATGGTCGCCGACATGCATAATCAACTTTTCTCTGGTCTTCCCAAATTCGGAACCCCAACTAGACGGCACCAGCTGCCATCATCTTCTTTCTCAAGTGGCCCTTGTACTCTCCAATGCTTCCAGGCCATTTGCGAATGGTCTGGTTCTCGCACACCATGATGTCCTTGGCAATCTTGTCGAGCAATCTGGAACGGTTAGTAAAGTAACAAAAAGTGGGTACTAAGAGGAACTTACCTGAAATCGTGAGATACGACGACAACACCTCCGGTGAAAGCATTAATAGCATCCGCCAAACTGTCAATGGTGGGAATATCGAGACCGTTGGTAGGCTCATCCAACAACAACATATTTGGCCCGTCAATAGCCAAGAGAGCAAAGACAATTCTGGACTTCTGTCCTTCGGACAAAGTACCCATCAGGGCGGTTTGGGACTCGCCACTGAGACCGTACTTTCCGAGCTGTTGTCTCCAGTACTGGTAATCTTGGGATTTATCGGCATACTTGTCGCGAACGAATTCCAGAGCAGACTTGGTCAGATCCAATTGTTCGGACGAATGTTGACTGTAGACACCCATCTTCAGATGAGTGTGGCGGGATACTACACCACCGGTAGGCGAAAGCTTCCCAGTCATCAAGCGGAGGAGGGTGGACTTTCCAACACCGTTAGGTCCGACCAAGGCAGTTCTCGAGTCCATGTCTACACCGAGATCGAGATTCTTGTAAAGATCATCCTTGGGGTCACCAGAGTATGAGAAGGTAACATCGTCGAAAGAAAGAACTGGGGGAGGGAGCTTTTCGACGTCGGCGAATCTGAAAGTGAAAACACGATCCTCGTCGACCTTCTGGATCAGACCATCTGACTCCATCTTGTCCAAAATCTTTTGTCGGGACTTGGCTTGTCTGACCAAATTGGCGTAGGTACCAGCAGAAGCA
Source organism: Rhynchosporium secalis (assembly GCA_900074895.1). Taxonomy (NCBI): domain Eukaryota; kingdom Fungi; phylum Ascomycota; class Leotiomycetes; order Helotiales; family Ploettnerulaceae; genus Rhynchosporium; species Rhynchosporium secalis. The sequence goes on from FJVC01000508.1 coordinate 4,059, forward strand.
ATGAACTTCTTGATGTGGACAATTTCATCCTGTTGCTTGGTGTATGCCTTCATCTGGTTGACTTCCTGCTCGGATCGAGTCTTCGAGTAAGAGTCGTAGTTACCACCATAATAGATGAGCTGCCTGTTACGCATATCGATCATGTTGGAACAGACACCATTGAGGAAATCCATAGAATGAGAAACGAGGACGAGAGTTCGGTCCCACTTCTTGAGGTATTCTTCCAGCCACACACAGGCTTCCAAATCCAAATGTGCGGTAGGGTCATCGAGGAGGAGAAGGGAGGGCTTGACGAAGAGAGCCTTGGCCAAAGCCACACGCATACGCCATCCACCAGACATGTCCTTCGTCTTCTTCTTGATGGTAACCTTGTTGAACCCAAGACCGGTGAGAATCTGCGATGCGCGTGTTTCGAAGGTAGAAGGGTCCATGGTTTCCATGCGCTGGAATAATTAGCAAAAATAAATTTATTGGTGGGGTAGATGCCTACCTCGTAAAGATCCATCAGAAGTGGTGATTCTGGTCCATCGTCTTCCAAGATCTGCTCGGCCAATTTATCGAGTCTCTCCATCTCGTTATTAGCCTGTCTAACGACCCATTCAAGGGCACCAAGATCACTCGGTGGTGCACCTTCGTTGAGCAGGTAAATGTCGACATTATCTGGGACAGGGAATTCGCGCTTGTCGATAGCCTTGAGAAGAGTTGACTTCCCGCAACCGTTCTCACCAAGGAGACCATATCGGCGACCATATGTAAGTTCCAAGGTGGTATCAGTAAGGAGGACACGACCGTGGAAAACAAGGGAGACGGAGGTGATTTTCACATCTCTGCTCGTCTTCAACGAGCTGAGCACACCGGTGGTGACACGATCGGAAAGACCATGCTTGTCCATTTGATCTTGCAGTCTTCTGATCTCATCGTTCTTCTTTGATGCCGGCTGTTGATCATCTGGGAGAGGGTTTCCCTCGTCATCGAGAAGTGGTGGGGTATCGTCACCAGCGACAGAGGAGGCGCCGGAAGCAGTCTTTGACCCCGCCTTGGAGCGGCCGGCGACTGTCTTCTTGACAGGCTTGCCGTCTGCAGCCCTCTTCGCGTCACGGGCGGCTTTGGATGCTGAGACCATGATGTCGAGGTTTGAAGGGGTAAATGGCTAATGAGAAAGTTGTGGTTGTTGTCAGGGAAGGGTGCAGGTGTGGAGGGTTTCGAGATTTCGTCAGGTTATTATCTGTTGGCGGGGTTAGTTTTTGTGAGTGGGGCAAATATTGAAGGATAAGCTAGCTAGCTACCTTAGTGGCCTGAAAAACGCGAATCTTATAATTGGCTGTTAGACGTGAGCGATGATGGAGACAAATAGGATACTAAGTATGTGGAAATGGGCTATTTACTACGTGACGATTTCGGAGGTATTCTGACAGGTTTGAAAGGAATCGAATACACAAAAGATGACTTGATACTCTGACTCTTCTGGTCAGAACCAATTTTCTCGCCTAACAACAGCCACTCAGTTACATTACTTCAGCGAGCCACTTTGATGCAATGATCACATGACGGATTCACTAATGAGCCCGGTGCTTGACTCCATGCAAAACCACAACCATAGCCGTGATGATTTCCGCTTATATGTTCGAATCATAGGGAAGAATCTAGAGGCCAAGTACTTCTATTCAATGTACCGTACATCGGCGGACTTGTCCCTTTCCGTATTGCAAATCCAGATGTTTCAAGCCACCACTCAGTTTTGGCCTGGGCATAATCCTACCCAAGTGGCACGGGTTGCAAGGCCCTGTATCTGAAGGATCACCAAGAATTCTCACTCAGTACTAGCTTATTATTCCTGCCAAACGCCTTGGATCTCGTTTATTTTTCCCTCAAGCTCTCACCTCCCATGTCGAATTTCCCAAATTAGGCTACCGTTTCTGGCATCCGTTATATATTGCTTCGTTCCCGCTGAATCCCGAACTGCAAGCAAAACCTTCAACCAAATCAATACCAAGTTCGAAGCCTTCTTCTTAGAAGCTTCTCTTGTTTAATTTCACTTGCTGTCCTCCCGATTAAAATTTGGCTCCTTGAAAATGTCACGCTCACTTGGCCAACAGATGGTCCGGTCCATTGGCCTCTTCCAAGCCCTCGTCGCGATCCCAGCCCTATTCATCCTCGGAGAATGGGCTCTCTATTCTCTCTTCACCTACAACGTTCTCATCTATGATTTTATGTAAGCAGTTCCCTGTTCACTATCTCCGCCCTCCAGAAGTAGAAGATGTACCACCCCTTTAACCCACCTGAACCGACTGTAGCGCATCAATATGCAACACTATATTTGCAGCCGGTATACTGTTCATCGTACTAGTGCAACGCAAAGTTGACACCACACCACTCGTAACTCTCTATTTGGAGCTCGCTAAGTCTGGTTTCGCGACTGCTTCATGGCTATGGCTATTGCTTGATACGGCATTTGGTCCAAATCGCTATTCCTCTGAAGAACCGGCCCGAGGCCCAAGAATTGCCAGAGTAATCATCAGTATCATCGTACTTTTGTGAGTTCTACCTTAAGTTTCATAGCAGAGATTTCTCTGTATAAACAGGACTGATCTATTCCGCTCGTATTAGGATTGCGTTCTATCCAAGCCTACTTTATGCGATGGTGGAAGCAAAGCGTCCAAGGACCAACGACGTTGAAGGAGTGGAGGAGCAAGGGCAAACTCAAGCAGAAGTACGAGGAGAAAGAGAACCACTACTGGGTTAAAGGTAGTATCTGGGCCTGAAATGGATTCAGCACTTCGATCGCCAGATTTGGGGACATGTAGATTTGCTCTACCAGTTTCCTGTTCACTCAGCCCCGTCTACAGCGCTCCTCTGTATAACCACATTATTGCATGGCAACTCTGCGGGGTATCGAAACACCTCTCGATTCGAATCGCGTCTAGCGATCACAGTCAACCAACCATTAAATCCTACCACTTCATATGAAATGTTCATAGTATTATTAAGCGCATCCTTCTTTCCTCATTATCCATCGCCTACCTCCAAGTCACATAACTCTTTCCACTCCTGATACTCCTCTCATCCTCCTCGCTCCCTCGGCTCTGCAAAGTCCTGGTTTTTCCCTCATCCCTCCCCAGCGATGATCGGCATATCATCAATCGTCACCGTAACTTCGCCTTTGACACCAATCTCACCCATCCCATACAACACGTCCTGACTCGAATCACTACTTCCAGCACCACCAGATCGAATTTTGAAACTACCGTTGTAACTTCAGCTCCTCTCATGTGAGCCTGACTCAACCGTGGTCACTGTCCCGAGGTTCCTACCACGCTTTCTCAAGAAAGCAAAAGTATCAAGCCCAGAATTCTCATTAGATGGGTCCTCGCTAAACATGCTATCTGATCTCGTGCTGGCGTAGAGTAGATCATCGAGCCACCCATTGCAAGCGATCATGGTACCAGCAACCACGAAAAAGCCGAGTGGGTCTTCACGGCCTGCGATAGCATAGATCCGACCAGCAGCCAGAGGTGCCGTACAGACAGTATGGATGAGAAGATGAAGAATCATGAGGGGTGTGGCACCGTGATGTGAAAGTTCCGTGCGGATTCTATGAGCTGGACAGTCATGGGGTGCTGTATGCAAGAAGATGAAGATCCCGCTGTAGATGACGACGGTCAGGAACATGGCGAGGAATATTCAGAAGTAGTGAAGCCAGAGACGCTCAAGGGAGTAGGCTTCATTGCTCTAGCACTTTGACAGAGCTTAGTAGTGGTCTAGAATCGTAGGGGAGACATACCCAAGCGCTAGCCCGCACGTAGAAATCCTCACCATGCATAAGAGGTCCTAATGCTCCATTGCATAGACGAACATCCAAGCTCCGCCAATACAGCAATAGAAAGGAACGGCAGGTAGTATGTACTCCTTGATGACGCTCGCGAAAATATGGACTGCAATGGCACATATGAAGACGCTACTTGCTAGGTCTCCCGTTGACACGAACCAGCCTTGAGCCCAGCATGTTGATGTCCCTACTATGATACCATTATTCCGCAAAGCACTGATATAAGGAGAAAGGCAAGAGCTTGTTGAATATCTGCGAGTAGAAGATTGTAGATTAAGAGGAGGAACTGAGTGGGTGGTGATTTGATCTCCGCACGAATGTGCCACAAGATCAGACGATACGTAAGGTAGAGGAATAGAGTTGTAGAACAGAAAAATGAGAGCAGGCCTAATGTGGAGACCGCGACCAAACCATGGGACAAAACATCTGGAAGAGGAGAAAGTGTCGACGAGGCTTCTTCCAGCGGCAGGTGACATCGACACTTGGCTACGCCAAAAAGAGGAAAGACAGCCTTTTGAGACCGATGCGAAGAGGAAATGGGATCTGATAAATATTGTGGGACTGAATCTAGACCTCGAAACTTTCCAAACTCCGGGCCGGTATGTTGATGAACCATAACCAGGATGAAAATCTCGCCAGGACTCTTTCATCTGAAGCCTGGGATGAAAGTGTGGTTACAATTCTAATTGGGTCGGGCTGAATAGAAGATATGGTCGTACTAGGATGATGCAAATAGAGCTGAGTTGAGGTTCGATGCCATGCATGTGGCGGTTTGAAGATGAGGTCTGCAGAATGTCCGTGATCCTGCCCATCTTAAAATTCATCAGGACATTTATTTAGCGAACTCTTGCCACTTTTTTGATTGGTATTAAAACCCATTTATTTGGATGGGTTCTGACGTGCATCTGAGACAGAGGCGAAAGAGAAAATATGAATGCGTAGATTTGCATCAATGACAATGTTGCAGAATAAACACGTTTCAGATCCAGCTCCAGGTATCATCAGCGAACCAGAATCATACGAAACCAGTGTCCAAAAAAAGCAAGACAATAATCGGGCCAATATAAGCTCTTAAGGAAGGCTTTTCAGCGAAACTGTTTTGTGCATGAACTTGGCAATTCGAGTCTGGCTTACTCACATGCTTATATAAAAACACTTATAAAAATTGGCAGGAAGATTTGGGGTGTTCAAGAGGACGTGACATCTAGAGAGGGGCATTTCAAGGTCGTTGGATTCATGTTAAGTATAATTTGTAAAAGAGGGATCGTCTTATTGGATTATTCGCAATTCAAGACTGATCCAGGACGTGAATAATCCAATGTTTCAACATGTGTGTTTGTAAGAGCAACGCATGCTCAAGACCATTAATGTCCTTGCACTGCACAATAATAGCAATAGATTCGTGGGTTCATGCCGCGTCTCACTTTCCTCAGGCTATGTAGCCGGCACTGAGACGAGGTCGACCTGCTTCAGCAGCTTGCCTGCCAAGACTATAATGGCAATGCTTTCTGGGCCAAATATCACCACTACCAGGGAGTGAACCTGTCGTGCGGCTCAATATGCCATACCTTCTGTACAGGGCGGGCATGATTGCTCGGGATGCCATTGTCACTGCCACACTAGGATACTGGTGAGGATATCGAGCGATCACATCCCGGCGGATGGCATGGGGAGGCTGGTAGTCCTAGACCTCTTGCTGGCAATAACTTGCTGAAAATTGCAATTCATGGTTGCATAACCATCATGCAAGGCACCAGATGAGAAAACAAGATCTCAGTACGTGAGAAGGCCATCAGAGCAAGGAAGTAGACGCTGACATAGCTGCCAGCATCTGAACATCACACCCGTTAGAGGAGGTTTCGGTGGAACTGTATCGCCTATTTTTGTGGGAAGAGTTGTACGCGAAAGTCCCCAATGCCATCTTTATTGACAGCAATGTGTCTGCAGGTAACAATGTCATTGTCCCTCTGATTCTGCAAATCACTCATGCGCAGCCAGTCCTCTGAAGAAATCCAGCCTTGCCCGCAATCAACGTGGCCTTCTTTGACCGGGGGCTGAACTAGTAGCATCTTCCTCCAGCTAGCATTTTCTCTCCTTACAGCTTCTTTCCTCGTATCCGACGCAGTTTTGCGATTGTAAGGCTTAAAGCCAGATACATCTGGCCATTCGTCGCGCATGATCCTCTTGACCTGCTCTGTTGCATCTGTGTCGTACTTGCATGATCTCCTATCGACAAATCTCGTTTCGCTCGAATATCGAAGAGCTGGACACGTTTGTGGTAGAAGCTGATCGAATGAAGGTGAGAAGAATAGGCGTTTTTGAATCAATGGCGAGCCTTGGATAACCCCGTTGAATGCATGATTGATACGAGAGGCATTTACCAGGAGGTTGTGGAAGGACAGATGTGAGAGGACAATTTCGAGGAGTTCGGGAGTGGAAAGGACCCTCTGAGCTGCGGTCCACATCAACTCTGTAGATGATCCACCTGCTGGATCCATGTTCGCGGGCTGTGTAATGTTGTTCGATACGCCAGTGTCCTAGTGTTGTCTATCCGTTATATTATGCCAGAGTTCTGGTTCATGATGACTAATCAAGGCATCTTTCCTGGGTAGCGTGGTAGGGTTTTGTATCTAAACTCTGTTCACTTCAACATCCACTCAATCCCATTGTCCCATAAATATTGAATGCCAAAAACCTTCGCGTCGTTTCGTACTTCGAAGCGATTATAACTTTCAGATTGCGAAGAAAATTAATTTGGCGTTGAGATACGGGAGGAGAAGACTACTGTCACAAGAAGTCTTATTCGCACGAAAGTGCAATTATATGTCGTATAAGGCAGGAAACGCTACTCAATCTTGAATGCTGATACTAGTATGAACCTGAACCTCATTCCGACGTTTGAGCTTTCGCTCCATCATTCAGAGATTAAGCGACCCTGCCAAACGAACGTGTTTACTCCGAGGTTCGATCAGGAGATTGGGCAATATCAATGAAATTGAGAATATGTCTAGATGGAGTTAAGAGAAATCAGAATGCCAGAAGATTGGAGTGCTTCAGATTGCATTTGAATATGAGGAATTCCAAGCCTGAACTACTGAATCATTAGTAAAGGCAGAGCTCAATTAGAGCAAAGCAGTAATCTCATGACACAAAGTTACTTCACGACTTCAGTCTGGTGAACAATCTCTGAAAACTAGGAACTGTTTGCGGAAATTCCCTTTACTTGTACATCGAAACTGAAACCTGTAATACGCTTATGTCTTTGCTTTCCTGAACACGACTAGTATGCTAGTACAGTCTCGTACTTGGAACATGGTATCAAAGCTCCGCTTCTGCATTGGTATCACGTTCGTAGGCATGAGGTTAGAGGGTTCTCTCCCCATGAACCCAGGATGTGTAAATCATGCAACAGTCGAGTGCAAACTGGTGATGGATTCCAACGTCTTTTCCCGTCTTACCAGCTAGAACCTTACAGGGATGTGGGAGAGAGTTGAAATCACATGACGAGCCTCAGATCATACTTACATGTCTTGCGTCTGGCTACATCCATTATCTTTCAGCACACATGAGCCTAGCGAGATATATAGATATATGCAATTGGATCCCGCCCTTTTCGAAGTTCAAAGATTTCACTCCAATCCTGGAAGAGTTCAAGATCGGGTAATGTTTTAGCGTGGTGAAGGCTACGCGTGTTGCGCATCAAAGCTGGACGATTCCATTCTCCAGATTTCTTCTTTGATTTCAAGACAAGAGATTTCACGAAATTGCGCAACAATGGCGACTCAAACGACAGACGATGCCCGAAAAAGATCGTTCCGCCTCCAAGACTCCCCAAGGGCCGTCAATGAATACAGGACTACAGCAAGATCAGACACGTCCTCAGAAGACGATGAACCTCCACGTCGTTCATCTCGCTATAAGAATGCATCCACGCCTACGCCTGGAATTGTTCAACCTATTGCTCCCCAATCTGTCTTCACATCCGGTCCTTATCTAACCAGAGTTTTTGGATCAATTCCAACGACGCCAGCCACTACCGCAGCCCTATCCATCACTCTCCCAGCTTCATCCACAACGATGGGTCCCGAAGCTTTCAAAGCTGGCCCTAAGAAGAACGATAGCGATGAACAGCGTGAACTCTCAGCCCACCTTGCGATGTTAAGATCGGTCTCGGGACACCAGGAGGAGCAAAATGAACTTGCTGGCTCGCCGATTTTTACAATGCCAGTTCTCCAGCACTTCAAAGCAAGTTTCTCCCAATACGGCTTCCTGGCTGGTAATACCGATATACTGGATCAGATCTCTGCCAGTGGTACAGATACGACAGCTCTTCCTACAAACCTGGACCCAAGAATATTCTTCAACATCGCAGCACCATCCAGCGCCTTCATATGCGGCTCGCAGGGATCTGGCAAGAGTCATACTCTTTCATGCTTGCTTGAAAATTGTCTATTGAGCTCGTCGGTCAACAAGCTTGACAGTCCGCTTTCGGGGCTTGTTTTTCATTACGACTCTTTCACCTCAGATTTTTCGGGCACCCCTTGTGAGGTAGCACATCTCTCCTCGAATTTCGACATGAAAGTTCGTATCATATGCTCTCCTTCGAACATTCAAACCATCAAGGTAGAGCTTCCCCAAAACAACCAATTAACAGAGCTTTGCTGATTTGTATGTCAAAGCGTACTTACTTGGGACTCAATGTCGAGGTTGAGCCATTGAAGATCAGCCAGAACGATCTCAATACAAAGCGAATGTTGGACTTGATGGCTGTGAATACCGAGGATGGTAGGATGCCGTTGTATCTGCACGAAATCACCCGTATACTACGAGACATGCGGGTCTTGCAACAACAAATTGGCGGCTCCTTCAATTATGCCGAATTCAAGAGACAAATTGAGCTCTCACCGATGACTCCTGCGCAAAAAGCCCCATTGACCCAGCGACTTGACACTCTCGAATCTTTCATGCCAAGATCCCAGACTGGAGCCAAAGATAAGCAGGTCATGAACCACAGCAATGTGGATGGCAATGATTGGACGATCAAGGTACTTTATCAAGGTCCAGTGCGACTAGCCAGCGCTAACTTGATCAGGCTGGATATCTCACTATCGTCGATCTGTCTTGTCCATGTGTCACATCCGAAGCTGCTTGTGCTCTTGTACGTAACGGGAAAGCGTATTTTCTCCTCTTTTTCCACATGTCTCGGCATTTGCTTGAAACTCGTCTCATCCTCTTCTGAAGGCATTTTATTTATAGACGAGCAATTGCTGACTACCCATATCGATAGTTCAATATGTGTTTAAGCCTCTTCCTCGAGCAGAAAACCACAATCGGACGTGTTATTGCCCTTGATGAGGCACATAAGGTTAGTGTTGCTTAAAAGACTACTTCATTTCATAGAGGACGGTTGATAACGACGAATAGTATATGAACGCTGGATCTGAAGCTTCCGCCTTGACCAACACTTTGCTCTCATCGATTCGACTCCAACGTCATTTAGGTACTCGAGTATTTATCTCAACACAAGAGCCCTCCATATCTCCAAAGCTGCTCGACCTGTGCTCTATTACTATCGTACATCGATTCACATCGCCAGACTGGTTGCGCTGCTTGCGTTCCCACTTAGCTGCACTTGACAACGAAGATGGTTTGACAACGAACCCAAAGTTGAAACTCAACAATGTGTTTAACCAGATTGTTCAATTGAAAGTCGGGCAAGCTCTACTTTTTGCGCCAAGTGCAATCGTTGGTGTCGAGAAAATCATAGACAAAAAGTCAGGAAAGACATCCTCCGAGATCAAGAAATTGGGTATCGAATTTCTCAAGGTGAAGATCCGGGATCGGGTCACTGCAGATGGAGGTAGAAGTGTTCTAGCTATGGGCCATGATTAGCCGTTTGCTGCCAGAGCTCCAGTTGCTAAGAAGGGTGCATCACTCTTTAGTGAATCAGCCTCTGTTGCAGTTGTCTCAGGAGGCTTCAACTCAATCTCTCCTGTGACAGCTTCTATGTTCGGAGTCCCCGCCAAAGCTTTCGGAGGAAAGCATGTTTCTGGTCGGGGTTTAATAAACAGAAAAAACGCTCAATCCGCTTCGACTACAAATAGTCCTTCGACGCCTTTTAAGGGAGCGGCAGCGGCAAATTCCAATGGATCATTCGAAATTGACACAAAAGCCCCCTCGGTTTTCGGTTCGAAAAGACGGAATGTTGACTAGTGTGCTTATTCGTGGCATGGCTTCAAATGATGAATATCAGGACGCGAATTTGTTTTCGCTGAGCACGTTCTCAGCACCAATCGTTCTTTGATCTTAACACAAAAGTCCCACCTTCTGGGTGCTACACCACATGTATGTCTCAAAGGCTCATCATAAGCCCCCCTTCTTTTTCTTCTTCTTGGTCGAGTATTTTGGGTAGCTTTTCAGGTTTTCTTGGTATTTCAGTTGCATGACCAGTTTTGTTGGTGTCCCGGACAATGAATGATGGCGCATGCTCAAATGCAAGAGGACCAAGCCGAGGGGTACCTGGACACTTTAGAGAATAGAGGTCTCGCGGCCAAATTCTCAAGATGTACTTTTAATATTGTAGGAAAATGTAAAATAAAACTGTCTATCACGGAACTGTATCTCGAGTATCGATTTCCCCGCTCTGTGCACCTTGTGGATGCCTTCATTCAATATCTGCTCCATATCTTTGAGGCCGCATATGCTCACATATGGGTATCATGGCAGTGTCCCTTACACAAGCTTATGCTCTCTGGTAAGCAGGCCTACAAGCTTCTACACTAAGAAAGCGTCACCAACTGTCGGCCGCTATTGTGGCCCTTGGCATAAGCGAGCTCAAGTCCAGCGATCGTTGCTGAGGATCAGCATCACTATTGCACTTTCTGTCTATATGAAAGGCACAAGCCAAAAATGGCACAGCCCCCAATTTGTAATCTTTATGTTTTACAAAATATGCAAATGATGGACTTAGTCATCCTTTTACTTCTCCTTGTCGTAAGGAATTTCCCCACTCCTCGCATGCCTCGCTTAACTGTACACAAAGATGGGGCGAGTGGCTAATAGCAAAGCCAAGACTTTCGCTGACAGAAATTGGGGGCCGAACGAGAGCAAAAAAATCAGACGTCAGCACCCGTATCCGGCTCTGTCAATGAATAAGCTTCTTGCATGGTTATGAAGCACGCAAAGCTTTAGACCAACCAATTACCTATCTGTCTGTCGGCTACTTAATCAATATTTCGTGTATGACGAGCAGTTCGGCAACCTTTCACACGGCTTAGCGACGTAAACGAGCTCTGAATGAGGAAACAATTCACGCAATGACTTTGATTAGAAACAAAAACGCCCTATCAGCTGAACCTGCCAGATTTTTCTTGTGATTGAACCCTAAACATTACAAAAGGCTCAAATTTTCCCTAGAAAGCAAGTCAAGGCATCGACATTACACTCAGCAGTTCTCTTGTCGCACATAATGTTTCTCAAAACTATCATACTCGCTGGCTTGACCATGGGTCTAACAGTCCAAAGTGTCCAAACGTTCTCCAGTGAGTCTTATTTCCTAAAGTTCATGATTTCTTGAACTTGCGGATCCTGGTCCTCTTATCGACTCCCATCTGTATGATAAAAGGAGCATACTAACATAAGGCCAGATACGGGAACTTTCCCAACCGGCTGGAGCGATTTCTATGTCGATGGTGCTTCGGGTAATGCTGCCTCAAGTTCCACTGGCAGTATCGCCCAAGTGTCAAATGTTTTCTACGATACTGCGCCCGCCATCAAGGTGACAGCAACCTACGAACCGAATCACCAAGGACTTTACCACGCAGAAGTGCACCGTGCAAATGCATACAGCAAAGGCGACACCGGCTTCTACGGCTTCGCCTTCAGACTCTCACAGGACTGGGAATTCACTCCACAATCGAGTTTCAACATCGCTCAATTCATTGCTGACTTCACGGATCTTCCATGCGATGAGACTTACATGCCTTCCAGCATGATATGGATCTCGGGAAACCAGTTGTACTCCCGTGTCAAGACGGGGAATGTCTGCCCTGTAAGTGAGCAGCAGAGCAACCCATTCAACAGCCTCGCCACGGTCACAGCTGGAGCTTGGCACAAGGTTGTCATACAGGCCAAGTGGAGGAGCGATGCGACTGGGTATTACAAGATCTGGTTGGATGGTGTCAGTGTCTTGAATAAGACGAGTCCAGCTATCGCAACGACTGTGACGGATGGAAGACCATTTCAATTCCGCGTGGGGTTGTATGCTAATGGTTGGAAGAAGCCCAGCGAGGGAGGCATGAAGGGTAACCAGCCGTTCAGGCAGATTTGGTTTGATAAGATTGCTACAGGAACGACCTTCGCGGACGTCGACTCTGATCAGTGGTAATGTGGGAAACCTATCGACAATAATTCGAGAGGTTGACGAGGCTTTAAGGGAGTGATGTTTCGGAAGGAATAAGAAATCAATTAGCAATCGTCGGGAACGCAGGAATTCAAAAACGACTTGTTGAGAATCTGACCGAGTATTCCTTACCGCCTGACCGACTGACTTTCCTCGTAATCATGTCCGGTGAAGAGACCATGTGAAAAGAAATTGTTTTCTGGATTTGGAAACCGATGAAGGTCGTTTTGTAATAACATTTCCAAGTTTTGCAAATTGTCCTTTAATTGAGTCGCAAAGTCCTCTGGAGCTTTCGGGACTCAAGCATTTTCTCCAGAAATATTATGTGGCGATCTGGTAATATCGATACAGGATAGGGTAATGAATCTGGAACGAGCTCAAAAGTCTCTTGAAGACGAAGTTTGCCTTCTTCGAGTCTGATAGACTTGCGGTTCCAAAAGTTGATCTCGTCAAATTACGCTCGAGAGATCCCCGTTTCAGATCTAGCTTTATTGCCGAAGGCTGGATAGGAGGTGAGACCAATTTATCGAAACGTACGAAAGCAATGGAATTATAGGCTAGCTCCAATATTCTAGGTATTATGAACATTTTGTCTTCTCAGTACACTCCTCAGCTTTCAAGTACGACATCAATCGCGATCTTCCCCTTCGCTCTCCCAGTCTTCAATTTCTCAAAAAGCTTTCGCACCATCCTCGAAGGGGAATCTTTGATCACTCAACGATGTAACTTTCCCATCCTTGATCCATTGTGTCACCTGTCCCAAATCTTCTGGCTTTGGAGCAGGCCAGAATCCGTCAATTTTGCCTTTTACACCCCCTAGTAGTTTCGGCAACACAGCTTTCTTCGCCATATCGATCACACTTGAGACGAATAATTCTCCAGCAACCAGGACATATGACGCTCCGGGGTTGGAATATTGATCCCACTTCCACCAGAGCTCCTTATCCCCGATGTTTCCAACATTATCGACAGCATGATCGAATTTCTGTTCAGTCGCCGACAAAGCACTCAACACGCTCCCCTTCTTGTAATCGATTACAACGTCTGCGCCCAGCCTCTTACATAGCTCAACATTTGGAGTTGAACAAGATGTTGTCGCATGACATCCAACAACTTTTGCGATTTGGATCCAGAGCCACCATTGATGAAAATACGATCGCCTTTCTTGACGTGCGGTACGATGGATTGATACGCAGTCAAGCCTGCTACACCAAGTACCGTTGCATCTAAAATGGAAACACCTTCAGGGATAGCAAGGGTGTGTTTCTCATTCACGACAGCATATTCAGCAAGAGCTCCTCCGGCGAGAGGTGAGGTCCCAGCTACGCCAAAGACCAGGTCATCTGCTTTTAGATTAGAACCAGTTGTTGGTGTTACAATACGACCTGCGAAGTCGAGTCCGGCGTTGCGGGATAGGAGACCAGTAGTCGTCCAATATAGGGTATCTCAGTAGGCTTATAGTCAACAGGATTTATGGCTGTGGCTAGAATTTTGACGAGATGGAAATTTGGCTTAGGCTTGGGAAGCAGTGCTGATGGGTTGATCTTCATCGTCCTGTCAATCCCACCATTTGTGCTGCTGTACTACCCTATTGACTGATTAGCGATGCGGAAAATGGGAGGGCAACTGCGTTAATTGATAACGTAGATTCTGTTATTTGGAATATGTATTTTGGGTTCTTACATGCTCGCATGGTGGTTGGGAGAGAATCTTTGTCCATGCTATGATTGAAATCGAGTATTGCTTCAATAACTGGAGAGCACTAAAGATTTTGATAATATAAGAATCCCAATATCAGGAATACCTGACTCTTGAAAGATGTGACAGGGAATCGATCGCGACTCGAACGGATGGTTTTCCATCCACGTTTAATGTATCGTGACGCGGGAAGCTGCAACGTCCACTTCTCAAAGAGGTTTAATGCATACTCTGGGGATGCATCTGACGTCTCGGCACCGAATATCATTTTTCATAAAATAACTTTTTGCTTATAATAACTTGATTTTAATACTAAATTGATCCTGGGTATCGATATACTCTAGATCCAGAAGGATATTACGTGTATCCCTCGCGTTCGCCGCGAAATCACGAAATGCCTCTTTCTACGCCTTTATCGCGACTCCCTTAAGAGGATAATAACGACCCTTTCACTAGGGAATAGGATATAACCTCCCTATCTAACCTTAATTAGTATGCTACTAGACGTCGAAAGATTATTACTAATAATATCCCTTCTTCTTATATCTCACTTAGTGCTAATATGCCTACTAGCTCTATATCGAAGGCTCTCTCTAGCTATTTCGCTACCCTCGAACGCGATATAAAGCTCAAACGAACCGTTTAGGATAAGTTCGCTATTATAGTTAACTCCTTCGTAGCTTCCTCTAGTATACTAGAGGAACGTATAGTCGCACGGGAATTATTATAATAAGTACTCGGCTTTCTATAAATTACTCTATTTATAACTACTAATAGCGCTGCCTTTACCCTCATAAGGCCTTATAGCACTATAACCCTCCCCTCGACTGATTCCTCTACGGATTCCAAAAAGGTTATATAGGCGGGTATAGCTTTAACCCTGAAAAACTCAAGGGCGAATGTACTTCCGGCTAAGAAAGCTTCTTCTGTAGCTTCCGCTTATACCTCTAATAAGGGTACTTCGCTTCGCTCCTCGGTTAGCGACTCTACCGGTTCTGAACCGAAACCGACTGACTTTCGCTTCTTAATCTCTTCTGATAGCACTTCCCTGATTAACTAAGCTAACGCTTTTATACTCTGATAGGAACTCTATATAAAAATCTATAGCTTTACTCTTATTATAATTCCGACTCTTACTCCTACTTATATCGGCTAGGCTATTACGCCTATCGACCTCGATACTCGCGATCTTCTAGAAGCTAATAAATAGGCTTTCTACGAGGTCTTCTATACTATAGACGTTCGCTAGCTAGAGAAGTAGTTCAACTTCGCAATCCCCGGCGTCCTTATAACCTTTTATAATACTCTCGGCGAGGTTATTTATACTTAGCCTCTAGTTAAAGAAGAAGTAATAGTATAGTCTAGATCACGTCTAGTTAGCGTTAGACCCTCTCGATACGGAGCCGACCTAAATACTAGCTATATTATATAGATCGTCTCCTTCCTCGCCCTAGTTAAACCTTTCCGGATCTTTAATATAAGCGAATTAGCTAAGTCTATTAATAAGAAACCCGCCTTCTTAAGATATGACCCGGGCTACTAAGGCTTCTATAACCTAGCGAAATATACTAAGGTCGCTAGGTGCTCGAACTATAGAGACTGATCGGACGAGTATTAAGGTTACTAAACTAAGTCCTAATACCTTCTCCCCTCCCGCTGCGCTAACTATTATAGCCCCTACTTAGCAGGCTACGATAAGTGCGCTACTGCCCCGAAACGAGTCGCTAGTAAAGTAGTTAAGCTTAGTAAGAAATAGCTTAATAGAGTTCGCTATATTAGTAATCGACGAGAAATATCTTTTAATAGACCGTATTTAGCCTCCTTTTCGCGAGCGAGGAATCGGCGCTAATATAATACAGAAGAGGGCTATAACGAAAGTCCAGATCTTAGGTAACCTCCTTACCCTAGTCCCCCGCCCGAAATTAGTCCTACTATACTTTATCTCTAGCTGCTATAAGGACCCTACTAGTGGACTTAATAAGAAGGAAGCTATAGCGGAGTTCACTAAGTAGTAGATAGTACTACTTAGCGAAGATATCACGATCTTCTCCGATAGCTTAGAGTAATACTAGAATAAGAAGAAGTATATAGAGTATAGCTTTACTATATTCTAAGGATAGAAGCAAATTATAGATAGCCTCGGCTCGATTCACTCTTACTTCTTTTATTAACTTAGAAGCTATTAGCGCCTGGAAAGGCCTCGAACGAGCGATCAATATACCCCTAGAGATAAGCAGACGTAGGCTCTAGATATATATCAATAGTAATTCGGTAATTTAGGGAATAAGAGGAGATACGCCTACCTCGTTATAGTAGGCCTATCTGAACGTCTATAGCGTAATAGAGATATATAATATCCGCGTATAATAGTCACCTAGTTATATAAGTATTATTAGTAATAAAGCAGCTAATAAGCTTACTAATATAGATACTATACTACTACTATAAGATAACGGACTTACGTCTAAGCCGACTATTAGTAGAATCCGTTCGGATACTCGTATATTCAAGGATACTACTCGCAAGTAGTAGTAGACTAAGAAGTCTATTAAACTTTCTAATACCTATAAATAATAAGGTCCTACTTACTCGGTTAAGGAACCCCCCGAACTTAAGATAGCCCGGCTTATACTTCATAGATACCTCGCTCTTAAAACCGCCTATAGAGACTTCTTCTAGTATTATATCAAGTTTAAATATGATAATACTAAGCTTAACTGCTCCTGCGGCTATCCTAAGACCCCGGACTACCTTATACGCTACCGTAAGGTTATTAAGAAGTAGAATATCTAGCCTAAGGAATACCGCCCGAAGCTCCCTCCTATAACGCGTAAGGAAGCTTACGAATTCATCTCCCTACTACTAGAGATACTAATATACTTTAAGAGCTTTTTCAAAGTTATAAGCTTCTACGCCTTAATCTATACTCACTAATTACGAGTCGCAGCGATACTACTCGGTATTAGTACTACTTAGTACTTATACCTTCCTAGGCCTTTTAGGCCAGCGTTATACCCTCCTAGGGGAATTTTCTATTATATTATATACTTGTTTAGATTACTAGAGGTATTACTAGTACTACTCTACTAGGTATACTGCGCTATATTTACTTTCCTTCTATTATTTGATTTCTATACTATTACTACTTTCTTTCTGTTAGCTTATAGCCTTATAAACACGCTTCGTTTAAACGTTACCTGACTCTCGACCCTCCGGTTATATATCCGCTTTTTAAGTCTCCGACTCTCGGGTTCACGTAACTTATACCCTAATACTAGTGTTTCCTTCGTCCTAACTAGCCGTGGATAGGCCTAATCGATACGCTCTTATAAGCACGCTTCTGCTCGAAATGCTTTCTATGGCTGTATTTGTTCGCATGTATATAACTCCTTAGCTCAGCATGTCTCCGTACCCCATGGGAGGTCCTCAGGGTCACGGCTTTCAGCCGTCCCGCTAGACGAAAATCAATACTACTACTACTACTACTATCTGACGTCCCGGGGTATGATGCCCTGTAAGACCAGGAATTGTAGTGGGCAAGGACATGTAAGAAGTCGAAAACATCCTCAAATATCATACTGGGCGCCGCCTGAAAAAGTCATGATATCATAATATGTTTTGCGATCTGGTGATGCCTTCATCGGGCGAGTTCAAATGATCGCAATATTAATTCCCAGACGCTTCAGGGCCCTTTCAATCTCCCAGAAGAGCTTGAAAATAATCAGTCGTTCAGAGACATGGCGCGGATGGCCCTACCGAATCTCTACAATCCTCATGCCATCTTTGACGACATGTGAGCTTAAAGAAAGGTGTAATGGCAATACCATGATGTTGTTTCTGATATTATTTCTGATTCATGCATCTGATGGAACCATAATGTGAGCCTTCTATCGTAATTTAGTCCAGTGAGTGATGTCTTGACCAGAAGTACTTTTCGAAACTTGATATCCTTCATTTCACCTCGGATAGCTCGCTTAAACTGTTTACTTAAAAACGCTGCGACAGAAAGCTTAGGATTGGATCAAAGTCGAATGCAGATTAAGTCTATGACGTGATTCTCCTCACTTGAGTCTTTCTAGTCATCAAGAGCTTACAAGCTACTCTATGGAAATCAAAATTGGGTGGGGAATTGTTGTACTAATTCAGCCTGCATACTGGCTTGAAGAGCTGCTCCAAAGGTTTGCTTGAACAATTTGTAAGTTGCGCCGTGTTCTTTCGGTACGAAATTGCTTTCATCTTGTGCTTAAAGTTATCGGTTTATAATTTTTACCATAATCGATACCGAGGGCTGCTCGTAGTCAGTCAATTAGCCATCTGGAGATCATCCGGGGACTTTCGATGTCGTACAATGCAGGTCGTACCGATGAACCGTGTATAACATACACACATACCTGTGACCTACTCCCCAAACGATCTCATCATCTCCCGCCACCAGCCTATGTAGCCATTTGAGTCAACGCAGTCGTCTCCTTTCCCACCCTTCAGTATCTGGAGCCACTGCTTACGCAGCGATGGCTTTTCTTCTCTTAATCGCGTGCATAGTGCTTACACTAATATCACTTCTGACCGTCAAGCTTGCCAGGAGATACAAGCAAGCACGATTGATAGGCTTTCCGGTTGTCGTCGACCCCATCGATCAAACAGGTCTGATCTGGAAGCAACTTGGCGATCGCATCAAACCTTTCCTCGATTATCTTCCATTTCGCATTGGGCATTATGTTGAGTTCAGGTACTTCTTCCGTGATCGATACAGTCCACACGATCGTATCGGGTCGGTCTACAGTATTGCCGCCCCAGATGGAATCATGTCAGTCGTTTTCAAATTCCCCTTGTGACATTCATAGCAGGTGTTCTTATGTCTAACGCTGACGATGGAGCAAAACAAACACTGTGCACGTAATAAATAGGACTTGCTGATGTTATATAGGATCGTGGTTGCGGATGCGGATATGGCAGACGACATTCTCGCTCGGCGAAAGGACTTCATCAAGCCCAGAACAATGTTCGAAGCCCTAGAGCTTTTCGGCCCAAACGTAACCACTGTGGACGGGGAGGCATGGCAAAAGCAACGTCGACTTACTACCCCGCCATTCAATGAACGGAACAGCAGTCTGGTTTGGCGAGAGGCGATTGGGCAGGCAAAGAGTATGGTGAATACCTGGACATCAGCGGGAGACGAGGGGGTTAGTAAGACCATCAACGACACGATGACATTGGCTCTTCATGTTCTGACAGCGGCTGGATTTGGAAAACCTTACGAGTTCGAAGGAGGCGTTACGAAGCTCACTGGAGACCACAAGTTATCATACAAGGACTCTCTCCGACTAATCCTACATAATTTTGCCCTCGCCTACTTGATCGAAACGGAGCAGTCTACGACGAGCGTGACGGAAAGCAAAATCTCCGAGATCAGCACCGCGATTGCAGATTTCAAATTGTACATGGCGGAGATGATTGACGAAGAGAAAGCGAAAATTGGAGCTAGCCTCGCGAAGGAAAATCTCATGAGCGCTCTCGTTCATGCGTCCGAGTCTGAGGCTCGCGGGAATGAACGAGGTGGCTTGAGCAGAGAGGAGATGCTGGGCAACTTATTCATTTACAATCTCGCAGGCCATGATATGTCAGGGGGCGTCCGAGATGTATATGTAGTAAAAGTCTTGATTCTATCTATCACTACAGTGGAGGAGCTATCTAAGTGAAGCTGACTAACAGCACTAAGTACTTAGTGCTATCTCTGTCTCGTCCCGTGATATTATCCCGTGATATCTCCCCCCCTTAGGCCTAAAAAAAACTCTATCCTTAGAGACAAAAAGGAGCAAATTCTTAGTAATTATCCTTACTCTCCCCTAACGAGTCTAGGACGTCTTCTTTGAAATATAACCCCTCTAATATCTAAGGGATTAAAGTTATATCCTCTACGCTATCATTATCTATTGTTTTCTTTGAAGAAGACTTCTTTATAACAGGTTTCTTTATTAACTTAATTACTCTTACTAGTAGTACTTTAGACTTTCCCTTAGATTTCGTAGGTATTAGTACTATAGCAGGGTCGTTATCGTTATCTTCTGTAAGATCAGCTGTCTAGGCAGTTAGTAAAGATATACCCGTTGGTTTTTTCTTGAAGTAGGACTATCTTAGTTCGTATAATTAGAGGTCCGTATCTGATACTATAGTACTAAAGAGGCGGCTATTCGTGGTATTACCCTAGTTTTCTCGATTAACTAGGTCCTTAATAGTATACGTTATTTCTGAATTGCTAGCGATACGAGGTAGCTCCTATATACTTATCAATTTTCTTAAGAATAGTATTCTGTTCTTAATTAGGTCTATAACTCTCTAGTAGTATCCTGGTTTTAAAGGTTAATTTATCAGCAGTTATAGTAGAGCGAAGATAAAGGACTTATAGCGTTTTAGTATACTTCCGTTTAGTTTTATAACGTTAGTCTTATTAGTTCTCTTTGACTTTCTTCCGCCCTTAGTATCCTTCGACTAGTTATAGTCGACTATACTTACGTTCCCTTCTATATCGTTAATAGGAGTTAATAGCAATTTCGATTAGATATCGTAGTCTAAGGATAATATTATCAAATTCGTTATATTCCCTGTATTAACACGAGGTTTGATTAAATACGACTATTAGTACGATACTATACTACTTTTGATCTCGCTCTGAAAAATTAGGCCCTATGCGTTCAGACGTTCACGTAAGAATATAAGGTCCCTTATCTTATTACTTACGACCGGTACTTATCGTAGCTTAAGCGTAAGTAGCGTCGGAGAGTATCTTAAAATATTAAATAAAATTCCTAACGTTATGATCGTCAGGTCTAAGTCGCGGAAAGGGGCTTAGTATAGTAATCCCGATATAAATTCCGTCTAGTAGCCCGGTCCGTTAATATCAATTCTTAGAAGAGCTGCTATACTTGTAACTGCGTCTAGTACTAATAGGCGTAAGATTTATACTAGCCCGACTATCTCTAGCGTAATAGTATATATGACCTCGCTGAGTAGTACGATTATAGATCTATAAGAGGTACTAATTAACGTAGTTAGTAGGGCGTCTAGAATAGTAATAGGGTTTAGTACGTCTTAAAGCGCGCGAAAACATTCTTTAATAACTACCTTAGTATCTGCATAAGCTTAAAGTATTAAGGAACGCCTATTATATAATATATGAAGACGTTATAGTGCGTAGTTAGCGCGATCCTTATCTAGTAGAGATTTATCTAGTATATAGAGGAAGTCCCCTATTGACTTATATATACGTTCTATCTCTACTATAAGTGAAATATATACGCTATAATATATCGCAGCGGAAGCTATAGCTTATAGGAATATTTCAAAGCTCGGCTTTAAACTATTATGCCCTCTTATTAGCGCGTTATCGAGGATGAATTATCTATTAGTTCTACGTCTTGCGATAATACTAACGTCTTCCTTAGCTTTAATTAATAGAGATAAGGTCTAGTATAAACTATCGAATACTAAGGGAGCGCTAATTAGTTGAAATGCTTTCCTATCTGCTTATATATCTTCTTCATACTCCTTAGTAAGTTCTACTACTCCGGCCTCCTTTAATCTTTTTTATCGGATTTTCTTCTATCTCTTTAGTTCCTATAGTTCTTAAAGAACTAGGCGGAGTTTATCTCTAAGATACTCTCGTGTAATAATTTCTATAAAATAGTAGTACTAATTATACTATATTTCCTTTATAATATTAGCGGTATTAAACTTCTAGCCTCCGAGAACTATAATATCTCTATTAAGGTAGATAATATATCTGATTCTTATATCGGCTATCATAAGACTATTCAGGGGAAAGTCGTTTATAGTAAGGCGAGAGCGGAAGGCGTCTCCGAAGGCTACTCGCTAAGAGTATAGGTATCTGTTAATTAGCGAAAAGTCAGCAGAGAACTATTCAAAAAGACTACTTATCGATATATTATAGTAAGCTACGCCGATTAGATAATCTCTAGGATAGATACTAGTTAGGACGCGAACATTACCCTATAGGCGTTCGATATATAAGCTAAGTTCTTTATTATCTTAGATAAGTTAGTAAAGATAAAGCTAGTTCTTATAGTATATTCTATCCTTAAGAGCCTTATAATAGAGCATAAATAGTTACTAAAGTTACTAAGGAAAGTTACTATTTAGGTTAGTATACTCGTAGGGGTTATCTGACTCTCTACTCTATATAATAAGGTTAAGGGGGATATCTCGAGTAACTCCGATAATACTACCTATCTTATACCTTAAATTATATTCGTTTCTCTTAATATCAGGATAAAGTAATCTGTCTCGTAGACCTTGAAAGATTCGTAGAACGTTATTTCGACGAACTAGTCGAGTGAAAGAAGATAACGAGTATACTAGGGATAATAGAGTAAGGGAGTTAAGAGTTCTTAGTATATTATTATTAGTCGCTATATTCGTGCGAAAGAGTAATCTATAGGGTAGACTCTTATCGCAGTTAATATAGAGTTAATAGTAAGAGTGCAGATAAAGGAGTCGATATGCGGTAGTAAGATTATTATTAGTAGAATTTTATATATATAAGCTAGATAAGAAGAAGCTTAAGCTTAAGGAAGTAAATAAACGCGATAGTAAGGCGGGAATATTAATAAGGTGAATATTAATAAGGCTAATTTACTAAAATATACGTTACATGGACGACCTATCGCTAGCGTACTAGTGAACGCTCGAATTTGGATACTAAATTCGGCACGTCCTCCCTTAGTACTAAAGCGGGTTCCTAAGATATTATCTGATAGCTTATATACTTAACCTTATAGTATATCTTTCTTATCCTATCTCTAGGTTATTTTCTTAGCTCCTTACGCAGGATCTTCTCGATAATATAACGTTTAGTACTATCTTTATCGTATATCGGCCTAGGTTCAGGTATAGCCCGATTAAATAGATCCGGTATAACTAGCTCTAGGTATTTAATTAAGATTACTAGGTATATATTTATCTATTTAAGTAGCTCCAGTTCGTAAGTAAGTAGGTTTACTCGCCTAATAATCTTATATAGTCTAGATTTAATAAAAGATAGTTTAGTCTGATTCTATAAGAGCTTATACCTAGAGTCTATCCCTTTAGCTAGTCTGATATAAACTTTAGCCCTTAGCTCTAGTAATACTAGTATCCGGCCCTCGTTAAAGGCTAGCTTCATACGAGACTATGCTAATACGACCGACTCTATCGCGTCCTGAAATAAGGTTTAGTAGTTA